>CM074505.1:17145079-17170235 GCA_037389245.1 Oryzias sinensis | reverse complement strand
GCCCCTCTGCAGAGCTGATTGAGGCTGAAGCTCCCAGGATCCTCTGCTCCAGTGGTGGCTGCATTCCTGAGTGGGAATTTGTTTATTACACCTGCCCCTGCTGTCTACCTGGCTTTAGCTCGTGAAAGCCTCTGGTTTCCCCCTTAGATTGATTCTGGTTTTATCCTTTTGTTACATTTACTCTTGCGGTCTTTTGTTTGCATTTTGAGTAATTTGGTGTCCTGCTATAAAGCCTGAGAATTTAAGTTATACCATTATTAATTGCTGCTTTTGTGTTGTGTTGACTATTTCCCTTTTAGTCCACTCAGATTTGTTATTTGTCACCGAATAAATGGCTGTGTGGCCAACCTTAACCCCGCCCGGTTATTATAATTTTCTTTATGTTACACGTTTCTCCCTCCTCTCTTAAGAGGGACGTAACAATTACACACAGTGGAAAATGAATAAATATAACATACTATATTAACAAATGAGGAATGTGGGTGTGGTTAACAAAAAAGCTCAGTTGCCAAGGAAATTCAAAAATGTACTTTTACTGATTTTTCGTAAAATTACATAGACCTGTTTGTCATTTCTCGATGACTAAACAAAAAGAATTGTTGCAATGGAAATTAAAAAATAACATAAAAGCCACCAAATATGTTTTTGTTTTTCAAATAAAATCATTTCAGTCAGACAACTCTTGCAGTAAGAAATATTTATTTGACATACTTAATTTTCCACATTCTTTAAGTTGGCATTCACATCTTTTCGTTTGGCGTAAAGCGCCGTTCAATTCCATGAGAAATTTCCATAAAACTTTTGGGTAACAAAACCACCAACACCAAGATCATCCAGAAGAAGAAAAATGTGAATGTATAATCAGTGATAATAAGATGGGGTGTGTTTTCGGCGGCATTCCATTTTCATTTCATTTCATTTCCCAGTATGACTGCTATGTGTGACCCGGCACCATTGACCGTTGGGCCGCCCCGTTCGAGTAAAGCGCCACTAAGGGAAAATGCTATCTAGTGGATCTGCTATGTGTGACCCGGCACCATTGACCGTTGGGCCGCCCCCGTTCGAGTAAAGCGCCACTAAGGGAAAATGCTATCTAGTGGATCTGCTATGTGTGACACGGCACCATTGACCGTTGGGCCGCCCCCGTTCGAGTACAGCGCCACGAAGGGAACATGCTATCTGGTGGATCTGCTATGTGTGACCCGGCACCATTGACCGTAGGGTCGCTCCCGTTCGTGGAAACCAGTAGAGGAACTTACTATCTGAAAGAGAGAGGAAAAGAAATAAAAGGGGAGCCAACATAAGACTTACTCGTACCAGATCTTAGAATGTAAAGCTCACGTCCGCAAAACGCTGTGCGGAACTATAATTTAAACCGCCAAGAACAAACCGTATGAGACACTAACTTAACATCCAATCCAATGCTTCCAATGGCGTATTATGACATGCTTAAGTAACATCCATTATTCAAACTTCCATTAAACTAAAAACAAGCTTGATGGCCATAAATTTCTTCCATTTTGGCAACTATATTTACATGAGCTTAAGTAACATCCATTATTTCGAAGCTCCCAACGACAGTACAACGAACGAGCTTAATGGCCATAATTTTCTCCCTTTGGCATACCAGTTATACGTTTTCAACGAACATCCATTTACTTGAGGTTCCATCCAAATATTAAGAACGAGTTCAACGCCCATAATTACTATGCTCATTGGCATACTACAAACAAATGAGCTTAGAACCAAATTCGAGCTCCAGCGCATATTATGATACAACTTAGAACATCCTAAATTTTGAGGCTTCCACCTGGCAATAATTTTCTTTTAACGTCTATAATCGAAGAATTTACATTCATTCTGCTGTTGACATTGATTGATTGATTGATTAAATAATTCTGTCAGAAGTGTCATTGGAATGCAGAGGAGGTCCACCACCCCCTTCACTTTCAGTGCATCAATAGGTACGTCGAACAGTCATCATCGCAGCACCAGATCAAGGAATGCAGGCGTGACATCATTTTCTGGAAACGGAGAAGCTGATCGTGGCGTAGGGGTTCGCAGGCTCAGGATGCGATGCATAGATAAAGACAAAGCAGTATTAGTCTTGACAAGAATGTATAAATAACCCAGAAACTGATCAGTTTCAAAATGCTTGAGATAAATGAAATAACAGTTCACATTCAGCTCCCAAAGAACAAAAAAGCAACAGAGAAAATGCTAAAAGCCAAAACAAATTCAGCCAGCATGAGAAACCTGTACAAACGAGGCCCGCCAGCCTTCACAACCACAGAAAAGACCCCCTGAAACAATAACCGGACAACGCAGAACTACACAGCAGAAAGGAATCAGAAGTGCATCATGAAGTGGATCATGAGTCCAAAACTACAATTCCCAGGGTCCTTAGGGGCGTGACATCACCGAAGTAAACAGGAAGCAAGAACTTAGCCTTAGAAAAACAACACGGGAAAAGAACCGCATGCCGCTCACCGTAGAAATTCGTCTGACCACGGCAGACGAGAAGACCCGGACTGCTCCTGATCGGGGGCCACGGACAACCCGAACACCGCGGAAAGCACACCCCCTGCAGATGCACGAGACCGTGGCGAAACGAACTCGCTGGGCGCCTCCAGCCGCCCGCCACAAAAGGAGAGTAGACGTGGCGAAACGAAAACCCCACATCAGAAAAATGGGGATCATCCATCCGAAGGACGGTGGGAACACATCAAAACGCCAATAGAGAAGGAGACCCGCGGGCACGGTCAACGGCGAAGAATGAGTGCTAAAGGTAAGAAAGAGAATGAACAACTGCGCACCTGAGCTTAAATAGGACGCTGAGCATGTGAGTTAATTGACTGAACCGCCCTAGGGTATTTACCTGTAAAACACTGCTGCGAGTATCTGCCTGAAAAACGACAAGTCGTCATTATATGCAAGGAGAGAGTGAGCAGCTGCTAAAATAGTGAAGACGGATCCAAAGGGGGCGGTACACTATGTGGTAGCACTGTGGGCCATACAACACTGCTTTTTTACTCTTACTTTACTTTATACTGAATATTTACACCCAAATCCCAATGTAACCTATCAAAATGTGCCTTGTCTATGTTGTGACATGGAGACATTTGTCTCCTGTGAAAAACACAATAGTATTTTAAAAATTCAGTTTGTAAAGTTCAAAATCTTATGTCTTTATTGGCACAATCCTAACTAACGAATAAAAAAATTCTGTCTCTTACACGTAAAAAAAAACGTAATAATGAATTACATGAAGTTTCATAGAGAACAGTTCAAGGTGGCAGATGTCTCAAACATTTAATTCCTGGAAGCATACAAATATCCTGTTTGTGCAAAGGGGAGCATGTCCAGCCACTTATTCGTTTTCCAAACCTTTTTTGGGTCACAGAGCTGCAGGGGCCTAACCCAGCAATTGTTGGGCAAATGCGGGGTACACCCTTGTCATGTTGCGAGTCCTTTGAAGGGGCCACACAACCACACACATTCCCATTTAAAATCCTATGAAGCATTTTTTGGACTGTGGAAGGATACAGGAGTCCCTGGAGAAAGCCTGTGCATGGAGAACATGCAAAATCCACACAGAACGGACCAAGGCATGATTTGGACCAGGGGCTTCTCACTGTGAGACAAGAGTGCCAACTACGACTCAACTGCAAATACCTAATACATACAAATGGCTTCTAAACAGTGGGCTTAAACTGTACTGTTCTCTTTTCTGAAGGTCTGTTATTTCTCTTTTACTTGTGCTTGTTTTTGTGTGTTTTATTATGAGGGGCTTATTTTTTTTTTTATATTTATTATTATTTTACTTCATGTGTGGGGTTTGTTTTTATTGTATTCTTGTTTGTTTTTTATGGAAAGCACCTTGAGCTGTCTGTGTGACATGAAAGGTGCTTTATAAATAAAATTAATTTGAATTTGAATTTGAATAAGGCCTTCATGTTCATTTAACTTGAAAATTTTACAAAATCAGAAATTTTACTAAATCATCCACACTCCATACGGTACAAAGATATTTTAAAATAATATTAATACAAAATACACAAAAAACTCACTAACCTGAAGAGTCTCTTCGGCCTGGAAACCTCCTGTACTTGATGTGTTCAGTAATCCCAGTATATGTCCCTTTTTTCATATATTTGACTTACATAAAAGACACAATCTCCAACTGCATAGATTTGTGCTTAGCAGTTCCCTTTCCAAAACATTTTTGTTAATCAACGTTTCTTGTAAGTGAAGTTTCTTGGTGAAAATAAAATTGTTCAATAATGCTTTTTAAATCAGAAAACACATTTTAAAATCTCAAAAAAACACTGAACATGTTGAAAATAAACAAAATGAACATACTTTTGAACAGAAGTTATAAAAAGGGGCAACTTTGCCAAATAAAAAAATAACTCTTACAAAAGGCGTTCCCAAAATAGTTTATTGTGATTAAACTGCTCCAAAGTACCATCTGTGATTTACAAAGAGTATACCAGAAAGCTTATTTGACACATTTGTAGTGCCTTATTTTCAGAACACAAAATAAAGCGAATAATGGAGATTGAAGTTGGTTTAAATCTATTGTCCTAACCTCGTCCATAACAACTCATAGCAATCAAATTCTAAAAGAGAACCATGTAAATCCTGGACACTTTCATCTGCAAAGTTCTGTTGCACAACTATAAGCAAAGGACAGACATATGGTTTAACACATACATCTACAATGATGGACAAACATCAAAATCAATCAATTACAATAATGGTATAAATACGAGTGAAGCCTAGTGTGTTGTAAAAAGTAGCTTTAATTAAGTTGCACATGAGCTGTTAAAAGAAAGGAAAATTAGCATGTTGGCATAAATATTGCATGCATAAAGTTCCACTACTGTCATCATTTCTCTATCTTCAAAGCATTCCCACTGGTCTTTTGACTATGATTATGCTGTTTTTAGCCCCAAAAAACTTGCGTTGTTTTCTAGGACACATGCTGTAGAGCGTCAGGAGTTTATTAGAAATTTGCCATTGATTTGTGGGCAGGACCATTGTCGCTGAGCAAAACCCCCCTTTCCTGTCATCCATCTGTTTCCATGCTCACCAGCTGGCTTACAGTCCCTCACACCCCCAACCGACATTACTGGTAAAACAAAAATGGTAATTAATGTTGGAGCTATTCAATCGTACATTTTTGAGCCAGATACCACTTCAAATGAGGAAAGCAAAGTCATACACGGATCTTGTCGTCTACAAGTGGATGCACCAGAATGGAGTGGAGCAGGAAGCTTGTGGCTCAGCGTATTACACAAATATGCTCTTTTACAAAATTAAATTTTTTTGTCTGCTCTGGATTAACAATGATTTGAATAACCACTTTGCGTTTTTAACCAAAATGAAAGGCGCTATAAAAATCAATAAAGTTTGAAGTTTAATCAGAAATAATCAGAAACAACAACTTTGACATTAATTGGTTTTATGTGTCATCTAGCAGTAGAAAAATGCCACAAGAGCATGTTAAAAAAAATCCTTGGAGTTGGTCCTTAACAGTCAATTCATTAGTTAAGAAAAGAGCATTTCATCATCTGCATACATTCAGACATTCAGACTTAATGGTAAGTGTTGCCAACATGTTCAGATTTTCAGCCAGTAAAGTTTCTGATATTGTGTGATCTGGAGAAATACATGCTAGAATGTCTAGTATCTCCTTACTGACTATACCATTAATGAAGATTCACTTTTTAAACTCTTATCAAGTATACAACAGACCTGTACAACCCTTTCCCCTGAGATATATTACAATGCGTCTTCCCAGAAAAACATTGCTGCAATTTGCCTAAATAAGTACATTGGTGCTTCTGATTGACTGAAGTTGGTAGTCTCCAGCAGATAGGGCGCCAGTCTACACCAAACACAGCTACACCGCAGGTACAGATTTGACTGAAGTTTTGACTAAACCTAGTGTGCAATGCAAGCTCCTAAAGTCTTTTTGTAATATTTAACACCTTTCCAGAGACTACAGAGGAAAAATGGCCTTTGAGCTAGTTCTGGAACTATGTGCACTGTCCCTGTTAAATAAATACAAAAAATTGTGCAATCATTAAATTTGTTTAAAACAAGTGTTACAAACTTTGACACTTGCTTATACAGAAATACCTGCAGAAATCTTGGGTCTTTCTCAGAGAACAGACTAGCTGCAAAGGAAATTTATGGTTATTACAGCAAGGGATGTATTACTGAGCTGTACAGACTGATCTAAGTGCGCAGCAATGAGTTTTTCCAACCTTGAAGACAAAGATGGTTGGTAAGACCAGGCTGCTGGGTAGATTAAACCAAAAGTTTAACAAAATCAGTGTGCAATTATTTTTGTTTCCTGATGCATATATAGTAGCCCAGATCATGTCCCAAAAAAGCTTCATTACAAGTAACGCTAGCATTACAAGTATAGTGTAAAACGCCCTACGCTTTGACTTAACGACCCACTCCCTTCCTGCACCCTGTTCACCGGGGCGTGGCCTAATCAGAACACAGAGAACAGCTAAACTGCAAAAGGTCACAATAATCAAAGACAGCACTACAATAGTAAAGTTCACAAAGAAGAAAACATCTTCATGATCCCCCAATAACCCAGTCATCACAGCACAAAGCAGCCAAATACAGCCCGTACCGATGTTCCTGATTGTGATTACTCTCTTATTCTTCAGGCTCATGTACGTGACGGGATGAACCACGGCCAAGTAGTTCTCCACACATGTCAGCACGTGATAGAAACTCTCTCCCAAAAATGTGAAGGTATACAGAGAAATACCCAGCAATAGTATGCTAAGATGGTTGCCAAAGACAGCACCAATGTTGAGGGTGCACCCAAAAACACCAAATAGCTCCATGCAGGACAGCTGGTAGGCAAAACAGTCGGAGTGACTCATTGAAGAAGAGGAGCTTTTTGCACAATATGTCTGGAGACAGTGGTGGAGGGCAAAAATGCAGAGCGGTAAGACAAGCAAGACTTGCGCCAGGTTGAATGTGATGAAGAGGAAGCTGTGTTCTTTGATGAGGAAGCACTCTGTGCCAAATGGAAGGCCAGAATGACCTGCAGTGAAGTTCGGGGGAGGAAGGAGAACTTTGGCAATCGTTCTGAAATAGACAATAAATAAAACCAGTTCAACTTTAGAAATTAGCACAGCAAGTGTGACTGCATTTGAAAGACAATCTATACAGCGTGTAATAAATCAACAACACTCCAACAGCAATTGTGTGAGACAACGCCCTGTTGTGTTATATTACATATCCTACACACTATATACCATACAAAACCCCAGAGCAAATGTATGCTCTAATAAAATCAAAATAACCCATTAGAAACAGCTTCTGTTAATCTTTTTAATCATTATTCCAATCTATTTAGTTAAATCCATATTTATAAAGAAAATAATCACAGATCTTGTTTTTTTTTGCCATCTGAACTGTAAAGAGCAGGAATGACAAGAATTTATTTAATCAAATATTTGATGTAAGCGTGTACAAATCATTATTGTAAATGAACTACTTACCCATAGTAAGAGTCATGCATTGTAAGCTCCAGAGGTGTTCCTGACTTAATAAGAAACTTTCTGGATGTTTTATTATGTTGAAGAACACAGATTGCACAGCAGGATGTATGGTAATCACGAGAAATAAATCAAAAAGTGCTGCTTAGATGAGAAGTTCTTGGAGTGGAGCAGCCCACTCTGCACCTCTAAGCGTATCACTAATGTTAGGAAAGAGGTTTCTCACATGCTCATTTTGTATTTTTCAGGCAGTTGAAATGATTTTTCTGTCTGTGCATATGTTTTTCTCCCTACTATGCCAAACAGTTCCTTTTAGCTTTAAAAAAAAAAGGTAAAGGGAAATAAGTCTTAAAAGTAAATCAACCCCAAGTCCATGAAAGAAATGTAAAAAACCAAAGAAGTCAGAGGATGAGTTTGTCCAGAAGAAAATTAAAAAATGAAAACTACAACGACCTTAAAGAGATGGGAGCTGACTTGCTGATGCTGCCAGGAACAGGTGTGTATTAAATGAAGCAGGACAAGATGAAAAGTAGCACACACAAAAAACAGGAAGGAAATGTCAAAGTAAAAACACACACTGATGCAGGTTAGTTTGGTAATGTATTAAACTGACATGTCGACCTTGTTTTTTTAAATGCAAATAGATTTAAATTTGATTTGAATGAAGGCAGAAATATATATAAGAGGATTTCAGCAATAAATCAGAATGACTGAGGAGATTTCAAAGAGCGGAAGCACAGAGAAAAGAGACAAATGCAACGGTTGGTTTTCACTTCATGCCTTGTTAATGAATCATAATCAATTTTAATTTTTAACCTCAACAACATTGGCGTTTTGAAAAATGTGACTAACAATTAAAGGACCATAGTCAGGGTCATAGTCATTACCTATCAGAAGTAGGGGTGGGATTACATAAACTCGCTTCTTCCCGCTCCTTTTCAAGCAATAAATCAAACTCTACTTGACTTTAGTTAACGATCACTGTTTTAAGTTAAGCAAATGGGATTTTAGTGTCTTTTGTCTTATTTTCTGTTATTTATCTATGCCTTTCATCCTTTCTGTAATGAGTTTGATAAATTTGTGTAAATTCTTTATTGCTTTGACTAAATGGCTTGAAATCAATCAATAAATCAAATTAAATCAGAATCAGGGATCTAGAATAAATCTTTACACTGTTTGTCTTGTTGTGCCTAACTTTTTTTTCTTAGGTGCAGCAACACGGTGGACCAAAATCTCCCTGCATCGCCTCATTTTGACATGAATGCATGAGACCTGTGTGGCTCAATGCGACCCTTTTAACCAGAAAGTGTTGGTTATTACTCTCAGCGCAGCCTTTACTGACAGAGTTTGTTTTGTCCCTCAGGAATGTCTTCATCATCTAATAGTGATACCCTTGGACGTGAACGCTTCTCCAACAGCTCTGACCTTTTTCTAGACATTTACTGCTTCATTTCTCCGCCGAGCTCCTTCGTTGTCACCGCGTTTTTTATCACCAACATCCTCGTCCTACTTCCTCTCTGCATCTTTGTCCTTCATCATGGTCTGAAGCAACACCAACAGAGGCAATCGTCAATGAACCACAATGACTGCTTCACATACCACATGGTCACCATTGAGCTGATTGGCGTTTCTGGATGCTTTCTCAGCTGTTGTGGCATCCATACGGATCATCTCAACCTTTTCATGGTGGGGTTTTATTGTTATTCTTTCACTTGCTTTGGACAGATTTTCTTTCATGTTCTGACCTGTGTGGACCGGTACCTGGCCGTGGTTCATCCCGTCCTCTACTTAACCCTGAAAAGTGACAGAGGGATCTGCATCAGGAACGCCAGCATTGCAGGCGCCTGGCTCACTTGCTGTGTTGTGACTGGTTTATTGAAAGAAAACATTTATATGAGCTTGAATTTCTCTATTTTGACATTATCTTTATTGATTGTGTCCTTCTGCAGCATTTCTGTTCTTTGTGTTTTGATTTGTCGTGCTGCAGCCAAACAGGCCGTTGGGAAGAAGAGAGCGGACCAGTCAAAGCTGAGGGCGTTCTGTACCATTATGTTTATACTGGGAGTGCTGCTAGTTAGATTTACTCTAAGCCTGTTTTGGAGCATAATGTTTGTTACTGAAAAGATCTTTGATTGTCTGGTAATGACATTTGATATTTGGTTTAATCTGCCCACCAGTCTGGTGTTACCTCTGTTGTACATACACAAAGAACATAGATGATGACATGTTAAACTCAAAACCTGTTTGGTGTAATACTATTGTATTCCTACCGTTAGACTGTGATCCTCCTAAATTCAGACTGGAATTACAAATAAAAAAAAAAGTCCACAACATTGTTTTCAAATATACTTCCACTCTCTTGACCTGCCTCTCCGACTTTTCCCTTTCCCTATATTTAGCCCTCCAAGTAGAGTAATATGATCTGGTTTTGTTTAAGTCAAGTTTTTAATAAAAAAAAAAGAAATATGATTTTGTCGGGGATTGTTGGGGCCCAATATGCAGGGGAACAAACTTGGTGGCTTGAATAAATAAGCTTCAACATGAAAAACCACAGAGAACCAAACTGTGAGAAAGCAGGGCTGAAAATGACAAACTGAAAGCAGAAACTACATAGTCTGAGCGCAATGAACAGAACCAACAACAGCTGTGGAGGATTATTAACTTCAACCTGAAATGGTTGACAGGAAGACAAATTAATACACGACCAAAAACATCACTAAAAAACAAACTATAGCGCACGATAATCACATACGTACAGTAAAATAAGAGCTGTTGCTTAAAATAACATTGTTTCAAGATCAAATAGATCAACCATATATTTAACATTTATAGTTGACCTGAAAAGTTACGATTAGGCTAAGTTAGTTTAGCCTTGGATGAAAAGTAGTGAGAAATTTGAACTAGAATCTAAATAAAGGATACATCTAACTATAAATACAAATTATTCTAATTAAACTACCATCCTGAATAAACCATAATAGAAACAAAATATAATTAAATAAGTTAAACATTAAATAATATGTTTTAAAATGCTAGTGTAAAGCCAGATCAAAACAGTAGTCTTCATTTTAAAACCATGGGATTGAACAGATCAGGTTGATCATTTTAATTGTAAATTCCAGCTGCAGGGATTTACCATTAATTTTAAGTGTTTGTACACAATTATTGCCATTTGTTGCTGTCATTTGAATGCTGACACATTTTTGATGCAAAATAGCATATTTGAATTCAGTTTGAATAGGTGTTTTAATTTAAAGTTGGCCCATTTTGATTTTGGCCAATCTCTAGAGAAGAAACACACGCACACACACGTGCGCACGCAGGAGCTTTCAGAGTTTGCAGGTTTGTGTTCTAATTGTTCTGGTTGGTTTTCCCAATGCTTTATTGTTATTTCTTTATTGTTATTTCAAACTGTTTATCCAGTTTGATGCATATAACTTAAGGATAGAGTGATTTAACAAAAAAAATACTAATAATAACAGAAAAAATGTAATATAAATCTAGATGGCAGTTTTTTTTTTTGCCCTGTGTTGGACCGGGACAGGTCTGCAGTTTCTGGGTGGACTCCGACATCTCCATGACGTTGACTGGAACCAAACCAGTTTTATAAAAAGAAAAAATGGTTAGATAAATATATTTATATTATTGATAATAGAACGGGAGTGATGCATTTCCCATGAGGACTTTTTTTTACTGCCATAGAATCGACAGGCAACCTTTGCTTTTTGGAAGAGATTTATTTTAATGGAGGCAGGACTCAATTTGGCTAAATACAAGCAAAACGAAAGATTTTATTGAAATATTTTAGTAGGAGTTAATAAAAAAAAACCTAATATTATAGGATGTATTTGAAATTTATATAGACACCAACTAGTTTTTTACTTGCCTAAAAAGTCTTTTAATTTAAAAAAATGTATAGTTGCTATATGTGTATAAATTCCCTATAAAGTAAGTTTAATGTTGAGCTAAAGATAATTTAAAAACAAAAAATGTGTAAATTTATTGTATTTATTTTTTTGAATTACTTTCTGTGAGAAATTGTGGCTTGTTTTTTTTTTTTTTTTATAGATCAGCCATGTTAGACTTTTATCTATTGAAATGGCAAACAGCACAAAATGATCATATGTGAGAGAAAAACATTGGGATATAATAAGAAGACAGAAAAAATAGCTGTGCCAAAAGACAAAAAAAAGGCAGAATCTGCAAATGCTTTCCTAACCATCTAACTTCTCCAAATTGTGGGGGCATTTGAAGCTGTAGTGGTGTCCCAAAGTGTTTTTTTTAAGGGGAGCTGTAGCAGCATTGGTCTGGCTATCCTTCTGCTTTTAGGGTCATCTGCATCATGCCGTAGAATTGCATTTCTTCACATGGGTATTCTCTGAAGCGCAGAAGTTTACTCTACAACTATTATTACGACTATTGATGGCGTCATCAAGCGGTAGTAATGTCTGGATTTGAAGACACAATTTTTTCCATATCACTCCATTTGGAGGGCTAAACATAGGGGTACAGAGTAGCCGGAGAGGCAGGAAAGCAGTGGTTAGGGGTGTTGTTAACCCTTTAACAACGGAGCTGTCGGCGTCGATAGAAAAGAAATATGCTCTTTCAACTGTTGCAACTCTTTATCCGTTTATGCAATTAACGCAATTCTAATGGATCCTAATGCAGAGAACGGTGGTCTATCATTGATATCAACATAATTTCATGCCCTCCCATGTGTCACAGTCTCATTGTAAAGGACTTTGGACCTTCTAAGAAGGTAGAAAAGCGCTATAAGTATACACCATTTTCCAATATCTAACACTTTAGGTTAATTTTATAATAAGTTAGTAAACTTGGCTTACAAACATAGACCAAAATTGCATGTCGGGGCAAAGACGCTTTTTTTCCGCATCAAAATCAATTGGCTTATATTGGTAGAAAAGCACTTTATTGCTGTAAAGTGATGCATTTCAGCGCAAAGCGGCTTTCCTCCGCATCGTAACTCCTTGGAACTATTTTAAATGAGTGAACAGTTGAAGGGTCATGCTAATTCAAAGAACGCCAACATTAGAGCCAAAACTCTGGCGTTAATTGCTTACAATTGATCACCACTTTAACAGACTTCTCTTTTCACAGAAATGAACTTGTCGTCCTGCAGAGATGCTTCTGTGCGCTGGCACCTTTTAAGCAACTATTCGGACCTTCCTTTAGACACTCACTGCTACATGACCAGTCCAAATGTCTTTGTGGTGACTGCATTCTTCATCATCAACATCTTCACCCTCATCCCTCTCTGTGTCTTTATCCTCCTGCGTGGTCTTAGACAGTGGCAGCGAAACCGTTCTTCCTCTGTGACATCAATGAATCACATAGACTGCTTCACATACCACATGGTCACCATTGAGCTGATTGGTGTTTTCGGATGTTTCCTCATGTGTTGTGGCATCCATACGGATCACCTTACCCTTTTTCTGGTGGGGTTTTATTGTATGGCTTTCACCTGGATCGGACAGATTTTCTTTCACGTTCTGACCTGTGTGGACCGGTACTTGGCCGTGGTTCATCCCGTTCTCTACTTAACCCTGAAAAGTGACCGAGGGATCCGCATCAGGAACGCAAGCATTGCATGTGCCTGGCTCACTTGCTGTGTTGTGAATGGTTTATTGAAAGAAAAAATATACATGGTGTTTGTTTTCTGTATTTTGATATCATTTATTATAATTGTGTCCTTCTGCAGCATTTCTGTTCTTTGCATTTTGATTCGTCCCGCTGCGGCCAAACAGGCCGTTGGGGAGAAAAGAGCGGACCAGTCAAAGCTGAGGGCGTTCTGTACCATTATGGTCATACTGGGAGTGCTGCTAGTTAGATTTACTCTGAGCCTGTTTTGGAGCATAATGTTCATTACTCAAAGGAACTTTGACTGTCTACTAATGACATTTGATATTTGGTGTAATCTGCCCACCAGTCTGGTGTTGATTCTGTTATACATGCACAAAGAAAAATTGTTAGTGTGCAGAAGGAAAAACAAGCCCATAAACCTTTCCACCAAATTTTCCAAATGGGTGAATGGATGAATAACCTTCCCTTGTGGGTGAGTACGTATAAAACGATTGAACGGGCCTAAGACATGAAAAAAAAAAAAAACCTCAACATGCTATGTAAAACGTCTTCTTGCTTCTCATGAAAAAAATCTTCCCCTGCATTTTGTTTTAATAATTCCAGATGTGCAAAACTGTGCAAAACTGATGTGGAGATACTGTATATATGCCAGAATTGTGTGTCAATACTTTTGTTTGTAGTCTTCATCTAGTTTTGTATGTTGATTTTTCTGGTTTGGTGTGGTCCAGGTTGGTTGTGTCACCTCCTAAATGGACCCCATATTTGGTTAGTTAATTAAAGTCTGTCACTATGTAACTAATCCCTAGTGTTCAACATTGGTCTTTTTGTTTTTGTATTCACGTCCATACTTCACTTTCTGTCATTTATCTTGCCATATTTTCTAAAATATAGAGTGCACCGTCAGTCATTTGTCTATTTTTGAACTTGATCTTATGTAAGGCACACCAAACTATAATGGTGCCCACCAGACATTTGTGGCTCATTCAAGAACAGGTTGGATATGGTTTTTTAACGTGCTTTTTAGTGTATGGTGTTCACTAAATAGTCTTGTTATCTTATACTAGTGCATGTACTCACAGTTAGAATAACAATGTCACAGCAGTGCAAATTTTGTGAATTTTGCTCCAGGTTTTTTTTTTTTTTAAAGCTCTATTCCGATATATGACAGGCTTAGTGTCATAGAATTTCTGTTGAGCACAAACCACATTTATGAATTTCTTCATTTTAAGTCAATTGGTACCTCAATGATTTGAAAAGGACGCTAACCATTTGTCACTACCAAAGCAGAGACCTTGATTGTAATGTACTTGAACTGGTTTAACTTTCAGCAAAAGTTCAACTTTGACCGTTAAGACTGAAAATAGACTTGAAAACTTGTGTAGCAACGCATGAACATGAGGCATTTTTACATAAACCTTTTATTGGAAGCAATGACTTGAACCTGTGTTTTCTGACCCCGGTGTGAAAGTAGCATAGGGTGCATTTAGCAAAACTAAAGAGTCAGACTTTGTTTACAGCGTTCGCAGTAATTCTAAAACTTGTTTGAAACATGCTGTTTGGAATTGGTGCCTCGGTGATGAGAGCTGGGTTATTTAATATTGTTCATTCATTCATTTATCTTCTAAACCTGTTTTGTCCCTTTCGGGGTCACTGGGTTGGCAGAGCCTATCCCGGCCACTCGTGGGCAAAGGCAGGGGACATCCTGGACAGGTCGCCAGTTTGTCGCAGGGCCACTAATCACACACCCATGCACACTCACATTCACACCTAGATAACATTTATTTTAATTTATGTTGGGGACTTCCATCCTTGCCTCTGTCTTGTACTGGAAGTACAGCAGGGGTGGTTGGGGGGCCTGCCTGGAGACACTTTCTCGGGGGTTGGTGGTCATTTTCAGGGCTCCCGGGCAGTGATTAAACCCCCCTTCTGACACTGGTGGGGCTCCTGAACTTCCAAGTCTTTTGCTCTGCTTCTGGGTGGTGGTGGTGGTGTTGGGGTGTCCATTCTTCAGTCTGCTCTTCTATGGAGGTACCATTGCTGCTGCACTATTTGGTGCGGGGTCTATGTGGGAGAGTCTAGGTTCCATGTCCTCATTGCACATTTTAGAAAACATAACTAAGCACAGTTGCTAAATCAGTGTTTTTCAACCAGTGTGCCATGGCACACTAGTGTGCCGTGGGAGATGGTCAAGTGTGCTATGGGAAATTGCCCTCATTCAGTGATCTAAAAACATTTACCATCTCCAGGATATCAGCTCTGTGTTCATCCAAACAGGCCCTGAAAAAACACTGAGTAGTTAAGAATATGAAAGATCATAAAATACTTTTTTCTTTGTGTTTATTTGATTCTATTAAAGACATTTTGATAAGAATGACGGTACCGCGATTTAGCTGCAGCTATAACTGTTATAGGAAAAGTCCCGCCCCTTTAACTGTCTCCACCAATCATTCTTGGAGGCTTAATCATATGTCATCAGTCTGACCAATCAGAAGTGGTTAAAGTTTTCCCTTCCTTGTTTCCATTTAGCTCAAAAAGTCGCTCAGTTCCAACAAAAATACCAGCTAACTTTCAGACCGTGGAACAAGTGAACAAAACAATGAAGCTCAGAGACGCTAGTCTGTCTGCGGTCTGCAGATTTTCGGCACTACATCTCCCATGATACATTGGGTTAAAGTGACTGTCTAAGTACACAATGAGTCTCTCCTCTTAACGTCTTAAAACAACGAACACAAATCAAACAGTTTTGGAATCTTTTAACTTAACTTTTAATATATCTTTTAGAAAAAAAACAGCTGCAGCTTCCAGCTTTTTCTGCAACAATTATCACAAAAATGCATGTGAGATCGTGGAGGGGCTGTAGATAAATACGCTTTCCCTTTTTTTTTTTTTTTTTTTGGATGCTGGTGTGCCTCGGGATTTTTGTCAAGGTTGAAGTGTCCCGTGGCTCAAAAAAGGTTGAAAAACACTTTGCTAAATCACATTTGGACATGCAGGTAAAATATGTTTACCAGGTTCGGGGGTATATATTGTAGCTTTATGTGTCTTATTTGTGTTCATGTAGACATTTGCGTATGTGGATGTGAGTGCTGGGTCCTAAAAATCAGCCTTTTGGTGAATATTTACATATCTTGTCTAATGGCGGTTTTAGACTTCATTTGAATGTTCCATCTGGTTCTTAAAAATATCATTTAAATCCAGTAACTAATGAAGTCTTATTTGACATTTACATTGATAAATGGACTTGTTCATATGTCCCAAGTAAAAATGATAAATGCAATCGTTCATTCAAAGCTATTGCAGCTGCAGAGCTCTAACAGTTGACTTTTCATCAAGTTGTCAGCTGCTTTGATGACGTTTTTATTCAAATATATATTTTTGAATTGCATATTGAGACACACCAAGGCAGTATATATATAAAAAAAGAAAACAAACAAAAAACAAACAAACTCACAAATTGACCAAATTGTGACAAAGAGAAACACTGGATGAAGCTTGAAAACCAACGTTAACAATGTGAGTACTCCTAAAATAAACATTTCATAAGTATAATGCTCAACATTTAATATTTTATGATAACATTTCATGAAAATGAATCCACACCTTTGAATACTTTTATAGGCTATAGTAAGTTCATACTTTTACTTTTATAAATAAAGATAAAGCAATAAAAGTCACATCAAAACAAAAATACTGGTCTTTAGATATTCAGTTTTAGAGTCATTTAGGCGCAGATGACGTAGGTTAAATGAGTGCACAGCAGTTAATGATAATGATAATAAATCTTTCTCTGGAAGAGAAATTCCTACTAGATCATTAAAATGGCTGTTGATTTCAAAATAATAGTATGTACGGTATTTTTAAGCACTTTTAGAACATCTGATTTGTTCAGCCTTATACGTTTCATTTGACAAGCTATTTAGACAAACCTCATATTTTGGTTTGGAACAAGGTTTCTGGTTGTTGAATAGGATTGAGAGTCAAACTACCAAACTGAACAGTTTTTTTCTCCTGTAAAACACTGTTCAAAAGCACCTGCATAACGGCTCTTTTTAGGATTTTGCAAGAAAGAAAAGACATCTGTTCTTTATTTATGCAATCAAACAGAAAGAATTGGTAGAAAGTTTCTGTCTTCTTTAAAATGCTAAAGTTTGGTTCTTAAGTAATTTTTTTACTGCTCTTTATTCTTCTGTTATACTGAACTGGATGGATGGATGGATATTTTCTTATCATCATGACATTTTTCCAGAGACCCCTAATATGATATAATCTATTATAATTTCTATCAATCAATCAACCAAACAATCGACCGACCACTCATCTCGAGTATGTATGAAAAACAGTGTGTACAATGTGTGTACGGAAACTACGTAATGGCACAGATGATAAAAAAGAAACTATGTATTTTATCTATTTCCGTATTCTGGGTTTTCTAAAGGTTTTCAACAAATCAAAACCACCATTCTGCTGCTGGGATATAAAATAGACATATAACACATTTACATAAATTGTCAGACAAAAATATTTCAAAAGTTTTCATAACAAAGTGCACTTTTAGTTTTTTTTTATTAATCTGTACTTCAAGGACAAATACACATGTTTAATAATTCCAAATTTTTTTTTATATAATTTTAAAGGTGTATTTTTGCTTTAAATCCCTTGTTCTAACTGTATTAGTGAGTGTAAGAGTAAAATCAAAAGTCCTATGGCTGTTTTAGCATCTCATTACAGAACTAACTTAAACAGTCCAACATGGACAAACCATGTAAAACAGACGAGGTTGGGGTAAATGGAAAATAAACACAGAAATTATCAAAAATAATCAAAACTTTATATAAGTAAAGCTTGAGATGAAACCTTTAGCTTAGCAATGGCTTTAAATGCTGACACATCGAAATTTAGCATCAAACTGTAATTTTGAAACTCATTGAAGACCCGGCTGGTCGAGGTTCAGTCATAAAGGTGAAGCAGACCACCAATTCACTATGGTGTCTCTGCTTAGAATGCCATTTTGAATTCCACCACAGCAGAGCAGCATAGCTGGACAGGAAGTGTTCTGCTTACCTGGGTGTTTTATGGCATTAGAACCTGGAACTAAACTGTCAGTTAAACTGATTAATGCTGCATTGGGTTATACCAGTCAAATGTCATTTTCTTACTGTCTTTCCTTCCAGAGACGATGGTAACCTCCACCACACCCTCCAATGGCTCCCTTCTTCAACAGATTCAATCCAACTACAACCAGAGCTCCTATCTTGATTGCTTTTTTACAAACCCAGGGTTCTTCATCTTCACTTCCTTCCTCATCGCCCACATATCGCTCCTTCTTCCTCTCATCATCGTCATCCTCTTCTATGGTTTGAGAGAATGGCAGCAGAGGCGATCCAGCTCCTCCACAGCAGCAATTAGTCCTTCTGACTTTGTTACTTACAACATAGCCACCCTAGAGTTCATCGGCGTGTCAGGATGCCTCCTTAGCCTTTACGCAATTAGCAGCAACCAATACGACATGCTGCCTTTTGGCCTCTTCCTCCTTTCTTGCAACTTCTTCGGAGAGACGTTGTTTCACATTCTGTCATCGGTGGAGCGCTATCTGGCTGTGGTCCATCCTATTCTCTACCTGACGCTGAAGCAAGACAAAGGGGCTCGAATGAGAAACATTTGCATTGGCTGTGTCTGGCTCCTTGGCTTTGGATTGGTCATTTTGCTTAAGGACTTCTTCTTCATCGTGACATTTGGCTTTCTAACATTGTCCCTAACAACTGCCTGCTTCTGCAGTCTGTCCATCCTCTGCGTTCTGATACGTCCGGGTCCAGGAGAAGTGGGTTGGGGCAGGAAAAAAATGGATAAGTCAAAGCAGAGGGCATTTTTTACCATTCTGGCTATACTGTTTACACTGCTGATAAGGTTTTTTTGGGGTCTGGTCGGGGCTGTACTGTATCAGGCAGTTGGACAGATGAATTGTTTCACGTTGACCTTTGAACTTTTTTTTCACCTCCCCAGCAGTCTGGTGTCACCTGTCATGTTTTTGCAAAAAGAGGGGAAACTGGGCCTCTTTCAAAGATGCACAGCCTGACAGTAATACTGCTGAGGTCTTTGTCAATTTGAGGATATCTAACATGTGTAAGTAAAAAAATCTAAAGATATGAAAACTGCATATGGGTAGTCTTATCTAATAACTTCAAGTTGCACCTAAGTCTGAATTCAAAGTCTATTCTGGCTGGACGCATTTGGTTCGCTTAAAGTGAACCGGACTTCATTTCCCCCAAAAACCTGGAACAAATTTTCTGTCTGAATACACCCAAGCAGACCATGGTCCCAGACCAGAAACAGCTCTCTGACCCATCTTTTGAGGTGGTTTCAGTTTGTTTCCAATTGGACTGAGCTCCAGTTCGAGTTTTGACTCAGAGCTGAACAACTGGATCAAAACGGCCACCGTAGCCAGACATTACGGGATGTAAACACAGTAGCAACAATGACACACAGGTAGGTGCTGGGCCTCGCCAATTTCCATTCGTGGCCGAGCCTGGTCGGGCCATGTCTACAACAACCCTTGTGGGCCCCCTTCTCCCTGGGGTGCCCCCCCCCCCTGGGTGGGGGCGGCTGGCCCCTGTTTTGCACCTTTCTGGACCAACCGTGGGCCTGGTGGATGTCTGCCTGGAGCGCGGAGCGGGTCTCCCTTGGGGGGTCCTGGCTCGTACCTTGGGTTGGGGCGGGGGGATGCCCAGACCCCCTGGGTGGTGATGAGGTGCTCGTCTGGGGGGCTGTGGGCACCCCTCTCGGGTGGGGCCCGGCGTTGGGCCCTCCTGGCACTGCGGGGGGGCTGCTCTCCTGGTTGGGCTGGGGCGGCACTCTTTCCCCCCATGCCTCCCTGCTCTCTGGCTCTTGGCGCCTCGTGGCGGTCCTGCTGGCCCTGGCCTGAGTGGCGGACGTGGTCACCCGGGGGGCTGCCACGGCTGCTGCGGCGGGGGTCTTGATGTGAGGGTGGCTGGTCACTCCCCCTCCTTCTTTTCACGTTCCACCATCCATTTTAGAAGAACATAAACACTCAACTGAGCACAGGTGTTAGCTCACCTTTGCACTAACAGTTTGCGTGATTGAATGAAATATCTCACACTACGCATGCATAAGTATGCATGTGTAAACAATATCAGTATTGAGTACATGTTGACATGTGGACCTTTTTGCAGTTAACAGGTGTGTTTATAATATTTGAGTGTGTGTGAGGACAGGACCCGCCCTTTGAGATTTGTATTCTATCTGAACCTTAATGTAATGATAAACGTCCAGTAGCTTGTTGCTTTATGCTGCTTTATGGTTTTAACCCCCTCCCCTCTCCTATGATAACCTTCCTACCCCCCCCTCTCTCTAACATCCCTCTCTCTTCTTCCCTTCTTTCCTTTTCTGTCCGGTCCAACACCAAAGAATTTCAAAAACAATTAAAATGAATAAAGTTTGGCCTTAGAAAAGGGGTTTATTCAGACATACCTCTAGTTTGTCAGAAGATTCATGAACCCTGTTGTTAAAGTAAAATATGTCCAACACAGCAGACCTTCAGCTCTCATCTGTCTGCCCAGCTGTTGGACAGGACAAGTTAGAAGAAAAAAAAGAAGAAAAAAATATGACACACAGCAACTCATTGAAATGTGGTCAGATGAATGCTGGCAACAACGTTTAACAATGTATGATGTAGTACACATTGCTTCTTACAGTGTTTTCCTCACAATTTATCTGTCATAAACACTTATCAGGGTACCTTCATAGCCGTTTCTTCTTCAGAAACTAGCTTGCAGCATGTACCAAAGTAAAAAATGTTGTACCTGACGTTGATGTAGACATTCAAAATTGGTCAATAAAATATAAATTTGAATCAGTGAACTATCCCGACAAGCTTTACTATCAATCCCAATCTAACACAACTATCCCAACAAGCGGGAAAATAAAGTGTTTGTTGCTTTTGCCCGGTCTCACCATTCCTGGCCAATGACTGAAGAGATCTTTAGTCATACAGTTTTAGTTACAAGCGCTTGTTCGAATTAGAAATGTCTGGTTGACGGCAGTCTGAATACGGATTCAACACAAGACTTGATCGTGATTTGGATCAAATTAAGGCTACGTTCACACTGCAGGCTGAAGTGATCCAATTCTGATTTTCCAGGTTGGACTCAGGTTACCAGCCGGAGTCCAACGGCCAGACTGAACGCCTCAACCAACAGACGGAAACTGGCCTCCGTTGCTTGGTCTCCCAGAATCCCTCGACATGGAGCAGGCACCTGGTCTGGCTGGAGTACGCCCACAACAACTTACCCACCTCAGCTACGGGCTTCTCGCCCTTCAAGTCCGTCTTCGGCTACAAACCTCCTCTGTTTGCGGCGCTGGAATCTGAGGTTTCGGTTCCGTCGGTCCACGCCATGGTCCGCCGCTGCCGTCACATCTGGGCTGCCGCTCGACAGGTCCTGGAACGACAACGGGACAGGGTCAAGACGGCTGCTGACCGCCGCAGGCGTCCCGCTCCAGATTACCATCCCAGACAGAAGGTCTGGCTCTCGGCCAGGAATCTTAATCTACACGTCCCGAGTAGGAAACTGACCCCGCGGTTTGTGGGGCCATTTCCCATCACCAAGGTCATCAAGCCTGCTGTGGTTCGTTTCGTCTGCCCCGGTCCCTCTGAGTCCATCCCACGTTCCACGTTAGAAACATCAAGCCGGTGGTGGACAGTTCCCTGGTGCCTCCCGCGGAGCTTCCTCCTCCGCCCAGAATGGTGGGAGGTGGTCCAGTGTACACAGTCCGGAAGATACTGGCTTTCAGGAAGAGGGGCTGGGGTCGCCAGTTCCTGGTGGACTGGGAGGGTTACGGTCCGGAGGAGCGGCAGTGGATCCCGGAACGTTTCATTGTGGACAGGTCTCTCCTGACTGACTTCTTCAGGTCCGGGGCTCCTGGACCGTCAGGAGTCGGTCCTTAGGGGGGTTCTGTCATGTCTCGTCAAGTTCCTGTCAGTCTCTGGTGTTGTCTTGTGTTTAACTTCCTGTTTTATTTTGAAGGTTTAACTCACCTCTTGTTTCAGTCCTTCTTATCCCTGCCCTTGTCTGTTTCCCCACAGCTGAGCCTGCCTCATCATCCCTGATCATGTCCACCTGTGCTTCCCCTCCTCATGTATTTATAGCCTGAGTTTCCCTGTGTCCTGTGCCTGTTTGTCTTGTTACCTCCATGACAAAGCTAAGCCTAAGATTTCTTAATCAAGTGATTAAAACAATCTAAAGCTCTGCATCTGAGTCCAGTCCTGTGTTCTGCCTTGTCAGTAAGATTCAACTTTTATTGTATGACCTAAATTAGTTACTGCATTGGGCTGCATATAAATGTGCGTTTGGGTTTAAAATTAAATGTTAAGTACATTAAATTAAAAGAATAAATGTAATGTTCAGATGTTACCGAACAGAGTATATTATTTCAAATATAAGATTTCATTTGTGTAAATGTATTCCCTGTAAATATACATTGTTTAGTACAATTGTGTACTTCTAACATAAAAACAAACAGTATATTTGGTTGTTTTATAGTCTGAGGTCCAGTTATCAACTCACATATTTGCTTATCAGTCTGTCTGTGTTCTTAATGCAAATAAACTATATTTGAATTGCACATTAAGAGATATGAAAGCCTGAATGAATCACACTGATGGAGCAGAAGAAGTTTGGGGAAAAAAATTCAAAGTAAATGGAGAAGAGCCACTTCACACTCTAAAGAGGTCAGCATTCATGCTATTTCTTCATGTAACTATCATTGGCATGTGTAGAATTAAAATAAAATAATATATTTAAAAACTGTTTTTTCTAACAGAAGTGGAAGATCAGACAACCTCAGGTTTGAAGATTTTGTCAGTTTACCTGTAACTATGTTTTTTCCCCCCATAATTCCAAATATTATAATCTCAAATCACAATTGAAATTGCAATTTGATAATTTAATTTAGAAAAGGCATCTGACATTGAAAAAATTCAAATTCCAAAGAAAGTTTTTATTAATAGAATAATGATAAATTGTTAATATTTATTTTGTACCATAGTTAAAATGAAAATGCATTTTACAATTCAGCTATGCAATTCATTTATGCATTTAAAAAAACTACATAATTTCTGTGTAAAGCCTCACTTTAAGGTATTTTCATTTAAATTTGTGACATTGAGGCGCTGTAAAAGATCAATCAAAAACACTGTCCTTACAAAGTTTTTCTCATGTAACAGACTTCCAACCTTTACTGTCACAGCAGCAAGCTGGAGTTTTTTCAATCTAAAAAGAATTTAGGGAGGAAAAAAACAAAACATCAGGTTCAGAGTTCTCTAATTTAAAGTTGGAACACTTAGTTGAGCAATCAAAAATTATTGACCATATACTACATATTAATACCATAATTCATGTTGAGGATGCAATCAGCCCTCCTTGTCCCCTATTAATTGATGAAAAGGAACACCCGCCAGGCTTTATCTCATACATATCTGTGGCGTAGCTTTGTTTGGGTTAAATCTGTTAGGAACTACTAAGTCGGACATTGATGATGTCACAGCAGCGATGTGGCGCATGCCGCCAGCAGGGACACCAAAGGCAGACAATGGAAGACGCGTTTTCCACCAAGTTCAGATAAAACGTTTAAGCAAGTAAACAGTTGGACCCTTGTTTATTTTATATTTGAGAACACATCCTCTCAGATTAAAATGAGATTAACACAATTAAAAATATTTAAAGGGCTTATTTGTCCGTCATGAAATAATTGTTGTGATAATTTGACAGCTCTAAATGTAATCTTTTAAAAGAAAAAAATAATTATTGGTATAGTTTTTAACAACATATGGCTTATTCTCAAAGACTCAAAATGAATACCTAAACAATATATTTTTTATTACTGGCTAAAAGAAAAAACCTTATGTGGAACCCATTTAGTCTCTCCTGTTATTGTTGCACAAGTAGAGCGGTCAACCTCTGATTGGTAGATTGCAGGTTCGGTTCCTGCCTGGCCGACCCATGTCTTTGGGCAAATTGCTGAACCCTACATTGCTTCTGGTAGTTACAGGTTGGCGCCAGTGTTCATCAGCAGCACCACCATCAGTGTGAATGAGACTGTAAAGTACCTTTGTCCTTTAAGAACCACAGAAAATGCTATGCCAGTATACACCATTTAGCATTCTTTTATTTTCTCTGTTTATTTCTCTGTCGCTCATCCTAGTCTGCTTCTGTAGTCTGTCTGTTCTCCGTGTTTTGATTCGCGCAGGTCCGGGGGAACAGGGGGAGGGGCAAAAAAGGGCTCACCAAGGGAAGAAAAAGGCTTTTTACACCATTGTGCTCATACTGGCAACACTGCTGCCACGCTTTGCAGGAAGCAGGAAGTAGTAGGGTTACTGGTTGTCATCTGGACTTAGTTTTTAAGATGACAGAGGACAACTTTTAAACCTAGTACTGTGATGGAATCTACCTGGATGAATGAGTGTCCTCAAAGACATTTATTTGACAATGTTTTCTTTTCATTTTGTGTTTGTGTTCTTTTGACTGTAATTGATTATAATCGGCTTTTCAATACATAACTTCATCATAAATTTTTGTCACGTTGTTTATTTATGTAAAAACAAAGATCTGTCATCGTGACACATTTGTCATAAACGCAAATAGGCTAATTTACATTTTCCAAAAGATCGAGTGCTGCAATCAGTTTTATAAAGCAGCTTTTGATGTGCAATCAAACATGAGTCCGTGGGGGGAGCACATGTTGGACGGCAGCTTTAAAACAAATATTGGCAAGGTTGGTGTTTTTTCACCTAAATCCTTCAAGTAAATTGTTTCCTTGGCTGCAAGTGTGTTATGGCTTTTGCATTTTACCATATGAGCCCCTTTCAATATTTTACTTACAAAGTACCTTCTCAATCAACAGGTAGTACAAGTACCGTACTGTCGTTGGTCTTCTAATTGTTTTTAGTCTATTGTATTTTTTGACTTTCTATTACTTTAAGCATGCATATATATATATATATATAT
>CM074505.1:17129143-17144579 GCA_037389245.1 Oryzias sinensis | reverse complement strand
TCTTTCAGACTCACCAGCTTCTGGCTTGAAGTTCAGGATGAAAATATCCCACAAATCTTTGTTTTCCAGCAGAGATTTAGAAACCTTTAATGGCATCTGAGTTCAGTTTAACAAAGTCAGAATCCTTTCGATTTCTTCAGGAGTTATTTCCTCAATCAGCTTTTCCATCCATCTTATCAGGAAAAAACTGAACTTTGAACCATTGAGTAACAGTCCAGTTCTTTATCCCTCATATGTAAGGTTGTTGTAAGAACCATTTAAGTGACGAGTTTATAGTTGATTGCCAGGAAATATTCTGGTTTGCGATGCAATGTGTTGCATGGTGAGTTTTTGAATAAATTCGTGGACGGCGGAGCCATATGGTTGTTTTACCGTTGTTGAATGGATGGCATCAAAAATATAAAATGAAACAACAATGAGAAAGCAAGTACCTAAGAGATACAGCCAGATGCCCATACCTGAAGCACTGAAAACTGCCAAACAAAGGCTCCTAGCCTTGAGCAGCCGCCTAAAGAGGAACACAAGAGACAATGAAGCCAGAGGAATAAACAGGCTCTTCGCAACTCAACCTGCAAAAGTGTACGCTCAGTGGCAGGGTCAAAACAGCCGAGCAGACCCACCAAGGCTAGAAACTGAACAGTACTGGAAAAGTATATGGGAGAAAGAGACAGCATATAACAGCGATGCCAGTGTTTAGTCTCTCTGAGAAAAGAACATAGCAACCTCCCTGAACAGAATCCAGTAACCATCACAGTGGCAGACATCCAAGAAAGAGTGTCAGGTATGAAGAACTGGACAGCACCGGGCCCTGATATGATACATGCCTACTGGCTAAAGAAACTCGCCGCACTCCACGAGCGCCTGGCAGCACAAATGAACCAGCTGCTAAGACATGGGACTCATCCCGAATGGCTAACGATCATGATCCAGAAGGATCCCTCAAAGGGTGCAGTCCCATCCAACTACCGGCCAATAACCTGTCTCTCCACAACATGGAAGCTCATGTCAGGCATCATTGCAAGCAAGATAAATAGGCACATGGATCAATTCATGAGTAACACACAGAAGGGCATTGGTAGAGACTCCAGAGGAGCCAAACACCAACTCCTGGTTGACAGAACAGTCGTTCAAGACTGCAAGTCACGACACACCAACCTGCGCACAGCCTGGATTGATTACAAGAATGCCTTTGACTCATTGCCACACACATGGATCACTGAATGCTTGGAGCTGTACAACATCAACAGGACTCTAAGAGCCTTCATAGGAAACTCAATGAAGCTGTGGAAAACCACCCTTGAAGCCAATGGGAGGTCACTTGCACAAATGTCCATCAAATGTGGGATATACCAAGGTGATGCTCTGTCCCCACTGCTGTTCTGCATAGGTCTGAGCCCCCTCAGCCAAATAATCACCAAGACTGGCTATGGATACCGACTCAGAAATGGGGCCAACATCAGTCACCTCCTCAACATGGATGACATCAAGCTATATGCTAAGAGCGAGTGAGACATTCACTCCCTGATCCACACCACCAGGATCTACAGTACTGACATTGGGATGTCATTCGGGCTCCAGAAATTCAATTCAATTCAATTTTATTTGTATAGCCCAAAATCACAACAACAGTCGTCTCGATGGGCCTCAAAGTAAAACATGAACTCAAAAGGATCACGAATACAAAGAGTTCAATAGGAAAATACAAAAATGAACTAACAAACTGACTAAGCTATACTGGCATCCCTGCCCTTAGACCCCAGGGCTCCAGACTAACTTTTTTCACTAGGAGCACTGTGGCCCCTGACTGAAAATTTTAGGAGCACAACCAGAAAATTTAGGGGCGCATACCGTAAATCAACATTCTAACCAAATCTACTGATTTCCACTGTATTACGAATAAATACTTTAATAATAGAAGCAAAAATTACAATGTGCTGTTTCAAACAATGCTTAAATGTATGTAAATATTAGGGGATGGAAATTCATGTTGGCGACACAAAATAGGTGCAGCCAAGATGCACAATAATTTGAGATCACCCAGATGGACGCAACGCTGCACAGATCACCTGGTGTGAGACGTATATTTTTGTTTTTGCTCTAACATCACCTGTCAATCAAAACAAAAATATCACCAGAAAGGGGCGGAAGCAAGACCCCAACCTGAGCGAATGCAGCTGGAAATTTAGTACTGAACTGACTGAAAGCTGCCCTACAGACTACAAAACAATGCATGATGTGTCCTGATGGGTTTTTTGTAGTTCACTGATCAATTAAAATAATTTAAAATACCAACTGATTAAAAAAAGGCTACATCCATTACAAAACCTTAAAATAATTATAAAAGATGTAATATCACAGATCATACTCAGGGGAGAGGCATATTAAAACTAAATTGAATGTTAAGGACAACTCCTAATTCCTGTTCTTCAGTCTCGCTGCAGCTTCACCTTCATGCCCCCCCCCCCCCCAGGGCGCTGGTTCATCTCAAACACGTCTATCGTTGCATTTTCCCCACGTGTTTTAAGTGTGTCTAAGACTATATCGTGTTGTCGCTCACACGTGTTTAATGCTAGAGCCCCGTTAGCTGTCACGCATGGCGGTGTGGGACATTTATGCTCCTCAGCTGACCAACTCCCGCGGGAGCAGTGTACTGCAGTGACAGCCGTGCATGATGAGAACCGCGGTTTGCTTCGCGAGTTTGAGACCCCTGCTGTAGTTCTGTCACTGGTACACTAGCTGCAGGTCGGAAGAACGAATCAATAGTTCGCTTGCTCATAGCTCAGACACACATATCAGGTTGTGATGATATTTTTCCTCCGTTTCCTTCCCACAGATGTTTACGCGCGCTCGATTATCTCTAGGCCCCTCCCCCTCCACGCATTTTAGCCACTTTCAGTGACTTTCCCTATTCTTCTCACACACATTGGCCGCCTCGGGCATCACTCAATGCCGTGTGCTCCAGTCTCACGAGTATTCGCGCAAGTGTGTGTCTGTCTGCGTGCGTGTGCGCTCGCGTCTCATTGATGAATTCATTGCTCATTTCATCGATCGTTGACGTGCCCCTTCCACATTTAATGTATAAAAAATACTGATGGTGGGGGAGGCAAATTTACTGGTCGCACATGTGCGACTGGATGTAAAATTCAGTCGCACACTCTCAAATTTTGGTCGCAAAATGCGACCAATTGGTCGCAGTCTGGAGCCCTGGACCCCCCTTCGCGGTAAGGAAAAACTCCGGAAAAAACGAAGAAACCTCAGGGGTGCCCACATGAAGGAGGGATCCTCCCCCAGGACGGACAGGCGATGTACCAGAACTCTTAGAGAAGAATTAACTTATCTAAATCTACAACTACATATATAAAAGTCCAGCAGACGAGCTTCATCCAGTCGTGGTTGTGGGGACAGTCAAAGGCGCGAGTCGAGCCGGAGACAGGAACCACAGCCAGGTGTAGGAGCAGGAGCAGAGACGAGGTACTCGGTCAGGTACAGAGCAGAGACGAGCCAGAGATGAGCCAGAGGCAGGACCCACAGCCAGGTGTAGGAGTGGAGCAAAGGCGAGGTAGACGGTCAGGTAGACGGTCAGGAAATGCAGCCGGATGGTGACAAAGAGAGGCAAAGGTAGTCCACACAGGAGGGGTCTCCCTGGGCCAATAAACAGCTACGCACTGCCAGTTATCAGATACCCTGCAGGAATAATAAGATGGCCAAAGGAAGAGATATAGACCACGGATGTTAAAACAAGAAAGCTCCAAACCATGCATGGCGGGTTCCATCCCAAATCCAGCACCCTGAGACTGTATGCTAGCCGGAAGGAAGGAGGCCGAGGACCAGTGAGCGTAGAAGCCACTATCCAGGATGAAACATCCAAGATGCATGAGTACATCAAGCTCAAGGCCCCAACTGACAGTGTGATCAGTGAATGTCTCAGGCAATGGAGAGCAGAGGATATAGTGCTGGAGGACAGATCCTCATGGGAGGACAAACCCCTGCATGGGATGTACCACCAGACCATAACTGAAGTGGCTGATATCAAGAACTCCTACCAATGGCTAGAAAAGGCTGGCCTACAGGACAGCACTGAAGCACTCATCCTGGCAGTTAAGGAACAAGCCCTGAGCACCAGAGCGATAGAGGCTCAGATCTACCACACCAGACAAGACCCAAGGTGTAGGCTGTGCAAAGAGGCGCCTGAAACAATCCAGCACATAACTGCAAGGTGTAAAATGTAATATGCTGGCAGGTAAAGCATACATGAAACACCACAATCAAGTGGCTGGAAAAATATACAGGAACATGTGTGCAGAATATGAACTGGAAACCCCAAGGTCAAAATGGGAAACTTGTCACGGGTCCTCCGTCAGCTGCCTCCCTCCTCCTTACTCTGCTCATTGGAACCAGCTGCACCTCATCACCTCATCACCGGCGGACCTTCATTAGGAGATTCATCCCAGCTTTCTACGCCAGTCCGTTACACTCTCTCCGGTGCTTATGCCTGGCTTCTAGCTAAGTCTCGTTTTATCCCAAATCAACTCACGCTCTTACCTCGTGTTGTCCTACATCAAATCAAATCAAATCAAATCAAACTTTATTTATAAAGCACTTCATATAAAAATATAACACAAAGTGCTTTACATTAAAACACAACAAAATACAAAAACAAGCATTGACGATTTAAAAATAAATAAAAAATAAATAAATAAATAGGGCCCCCCTCCCCGTACCTAGCCCCCCACTCCTGTCACACCTCCCACCCCTAAGTGATGGCAAAGGACAATGAGAAATAGGCTGAGCACAAAATAGGATGCAGGAAACGCTGATAATTGTAATAATTGTAGCCGCATAGACAGCCAAATGCAGCATCACAGGCGGGGACCGCTCCACCACAGCTAAGTGGCGATGCAGGTCCCCATCTAGAGCCGCAGCGGCTGAACAGCAGCCGACCCAGAGGGAGGGGTTCCAGCCGAGGAAGCACCGGAAATAAAAATGTATAAAAATGAGAATAAACAAGTAAACATATTGATAAAAACATTAAAATAAGGTAAATTAAAATAACGCGTTAAAAATCAGATTCAAGTTCATAAAACAAGATAAAATGGATGAATAAATAAATAAAATAAAAAGTACATATAAATAAATAACTGAATAAATACATAAAAGCAGTAAAGCATTAGCTAAAAGCCAGGTTAAAAAGATGGGTCTTGAGCCCTTTCTTAAAAGCATTAATGCTCTCTGCGGCTCTCAGGTCCTCCGGCAGACTGTTCCATAAACGGGGGCCATAGTGCTGAAATGCAACTTCTCCATAGGTTTTAGTTTTTACAGTTGGAATGGTTAACAGACCAGTGCCAGAGGATCTCAGGGTCCGCGAGGGTTCATATCCTACTAAAAGATCTGATAAATAAGAAGGCGCAAGACCGTTAAGACATTTAAAAACAGTTAAAAGTATCTTAAAATCAATCCTGAAGCATATAGGGAGCCAATGCAGGGATTTTAAAATTGGGGTGATGTGAGCCCGCCTCCTGGTCTTGGTGAGAACTCGTGCAGCAGAGTTCTGGAGAAGCTGAAGGTTCTTAATGTTGGTTTTTGGAAGACCAGCAAGCAGGGCGTTACAATAATCAATTTTACTAATGATAAAAGCATGCATTAGCATCTCCATATTAGCCAGAGAGAGTAGTGGGCGGACTCTAGCCAGATGTTTGAGATGATAAAAACCAGTTTTAACCACCTGATTTATATGTGGGATAAAAGTTAGCTTAGAGTCGAAGATAACACCCAGGTTTCTGACTGTTTCTGAATGACTTAATGAAAGTTCCTGTAGCTTCAGAAACTGTTTCTCTCTCTTGGCTTCAGGACCGATAACTAAAATTTCCGTTTTGTCCTGGTTGAGCTGCAGAAAATTATTTGCCATCCATAATTTTACATCTAAAATACAGTTAAAAAGTGCTTCTATTGGTCTTGTGTCATCAGGAGACATAGCTATGTACTGCTGGGTGTCATCAGCATAGCTATGAAAACTGATGTTGTGGGTTCTGATGACATTCCCCAGAGGAAGCATGTAAATGTTAAAAAGCAAGGGGCCAAGGGTGGAACCTTGAGGCACACCACAATTAATTTCATGGACCCCAGAGAAGTGTGTGTCCATGCTTACCATAAAGTTTCTCTCCATGAGATACGATTCGAACCACTTGAGAACTGTCCCTGAAAGGCCAAGACTTTTTAGTCTGTTTACAAGGATCAGGTGATCAACAGTATCAAAAGCTGCACTTAGATCTAGTAGAACTAGTACTGAGATCTGACCTGAATCCAAGGCACATCTGACATCATTAACGATTTTTAACAAGGCTGTCTCTGTGCTGTGGTTCGTCCTAAAACCAGACTGGTTTATCTCAAAAATGTTGTTTTGAGAGAGAAACTCATTCAGCTGAATAAAAACAAGTTTTTCTAAAACCTTACTTAAAAATGGCAAGTTGGACACAGGTCTGTAGTTATTAAAAACTGAAGGGTCTGAATTAGTTTTCTTGAGTAACGGTTTCACCACTGCCGTTTTAAAGGCAGCAGGAAAAATACCCGTCTGTAGAGAGGAGTTCATGATATTTAAAATCTCACTCTCAAAAGACCCGTAAAAGGATTTAAAATGTGATGTAGGGATGGGGTCTAAAACACAAGTTGTTGGATTAGCTTGGGAGAAAACTCGACCAAGTGTTGCAGCTTCAACCAGGTCAAAACTGTCCAGTGCTTCCTCAGGTAAAATCAAGCCATCATTACCAATAGAGAGGCTTTTCTGTCCTTTTATGATGTTAGATCTGATAGAATGGATCTTGCTCCCGAAGTGGTCTGCAAAGTCCTCACACAATGAGGCGGAGGCTGGCATTGGGTTTTTGTTTGCATTTGAGTTGATCAGGGACTCAATTGTGGTGAAGAGGACTCTGGGGTTATTTTTATTTACAGAAATGATGTTCGCAAAATATGAATTTCTGGTCTGTTTTACTGATTGATTACCGTAAATTCCGGGTTATAAAGCGCACCCCATTACAAGCCGCACAAACCTATTTTCACGTGCTTAATTATTTCTGTACATATACAAGCCGCATCAGATTACAAGCCGCTGCCTCAACCAAGCGCCCAGAGTGAACATGGGTCATAACCACATTGTGGGCAAATACTGCCTTGGTTCAAGCTTACATTTCCAAGTACACCTACATCCGAAACAGCATGCACCTCTGACCAGCTGACCGGCATTTCCATTTACTGATGGGGGATTTTTTCACGCTGCTTTTAACGATTGCTTTTAACTTGAAAGCTTCATCATATTGTAGCGGCGATCAAGTGCACGTTGGGTCTAAGGGCACCAAAGGATTCTGGGATGCAGCCGGGCATACGTGTTTCTTTTTGTTGAACCATGACTGAAGTGTCTAAGACCTGAAGTCACGTCCGTGCTGTTTGGCTGCTTAGAGGTGTGTTAAAAAACAAATGATTTGTGTTTAGTGTTGGATGGCAAATATAAAACCGTTTACCGAGTCCGAATGTACGTACATGGCGGCCGCCAATTTAATCCATAAATTAGCCGCGTCACTAAAAAAGCCGCAGGGCTGTAAGCGCAGGAAAAAAGTAGCGGCTTGTAGTCCGGAAATTACGTTATATAGTTTTAGTTGGTTTTGGTATAATTGATAGTTTTTTCAAGTTTGTGTTTTCTCCAAAGTCTTTCGGCAGATCTACAACGTCTCTTCAATTGTTTAATTTCCTCAGTTTTCCAAGGGGGTGTGGCTTTGATTCTTATCTTCTTAGATGTTAGTGGAGCAACTGAGTCGAGAGTGGATTTTAATTTACTGTTAAATTTTTCAACGAGTAGATCACAGGGGGCCGGCAAGACAAGCGGAGAGTAGGAGCGAACAGATGTAATAAACTTTTCGACCACTTCAGGAGTCAAGTAGCGTTTCTTCACCGTTCTCACAGAGGTGTCCTGCCTTGTAAAACCAGTGATGTTAAAAAGCACACAGTAATGGTCAGATACAGCCAGGTCCACAACAGCAGACACACTGGTAGGTAAACCATGACTGATGACGAGGTCAAGAGTGTGCCCCCTGTTGCATGAGGTGTTGTTTAAAATCAAGAGAGGAGAGCAAGTCTAAGAACTGAGTGGTGCAATAGTCTGACTTCCCGTCTATATGCAGGTTAAAATCCCCTGTTATTAAAATCATGTTAAAGGAAGTGTGGACAGATGCTAAAAACTCAGAAAACTCCTCAATAAAAACAGAGCTTGGTTTGGGTGGTCTGTATACTGTGATGCATAAAATCACTGTTAAAAACAAAGGCATGATGTTCAAAGCTGGGGTACTCATCCAATGTTATCTGCTTTACTGCAAAGGAGTTGGACATTATAGATGCAGTACCCCCACCCTTTCTGCCCTCCCTGGTTGAAAAAACAAAGCTAAAATTGGGTGGAGAGGCCTCTGTGAGAACAGTAGATGCATCCGTGCTCAGCCATGTTTCAGTTAAAAAGAGTCCATCAATTTTATAATCATGGATAAAATCATTTATGATAAATGTTTTGTTGGACAAAGACCGAACATTAAAAAGTGCCAAGTTAAGAGAAGGGGGTGGAGTGGTTGTGGAAGCTGCTTCCTCAGGTTTTGTTGCTTCCTTTAGTGGACGAAGCCAGTTAGTGTTTGCTTTTCTCCCAGCACTTCCCCTCATGGAAGACCTGACTGTAATAATGGTCTTAATGGGATAGACTGGGGGGGCTGCAGGTCGTGGCAAGGAAGCACTGTCGATTGAAACAGTTTTTTGGAGAATGTGGGGGGGTGATACCACATCCAGTCAGTCACTTCCACACACTGATGTCTGAACGGATGAGGAGGAGGTCTGGACTGGTGTGGGCATGATGGGGGCCGGTGATGTCTGGACAGAGTATCTGATGTTTGCAGCTAAAATATTGCTGCCCAGTGGACTGGGGTGAATCCCATCAGTTTTATAAAATGAAGTTCTGTTCCAGAAAAGATTAAAATTGTCAATAAAAACAAATCTGTTTAAGATGGAAGCAGAGTGGAGCCAGGTGCTCGACTCAGCAGCCTGCTGAAGCGGCCCTGGCCGCGGGAGAGAGAGGGGAGGGGTCCCGAGAAAAAAAAAAGTGAATGGACAGGAGTTTAAAAAATTAAAAAGTCTGATGAACGCCTTTCTCGATAAGACGTATCATTAAAACCCACATGTAAAATCAGCCTCCTGATTGTGGAAGGGAGAGATCGCAGCCAGGTCTGGGAGTTTTTCCAGAATATCCAGAACTGTGGCTCCCGGAAAACAGTGTGTGACCGCGTTAAAGAAGCGGACCTTCCCTATAATGGAGTCCCCGATTATTGCCGTTGTCGGGGTAAACAGTGGAGGAGGAGACGCGGGCGCAGGTGCAGAGCCGACAGGTACCTGCGTGACGACAGCGGCAGCGGCGGCCTCACCTTGCGGCCGGTGGTTCATCTGCGGACGGCTTCCTTCAGGATCCGACGGCGGGTGGAAGATGCTGGAGCCCGCGAGGACGCGGGGAGATCCAGACGCTCGTCTGATCCTGATGGGGCTTTAGCGGTGATCCCCGAGGCCCGGTCCGGGTTGCTGCATGCCGCGATGCGTCCGTCCTCCTTAGGGATCACAGTGGCGTCTCTCCGTAGAGCGGGAAAATCCATGGTGGAGCCCAGGTCTGGTGGAGTCTGTGCTGCTGTGAACGCTGCGGAAGGAGCGGGAGAATCCGCAGCCAGACCGGAGAAGCGGTTGGAGAGACTCAGGATGGGAGCTTTCCGGGTCTCATCAGATCTCCTCCTTCTGGGCTTTCGGACAACCACTTCTTCATCCAGGGATCTTTGCTTGGGTGTTGAGAATGAAGAAGGCCGTGGGCAGGTGGACGGGTCCCATAGAGCTGTGTCCTGGAGTGCGGCGCTGAGCGAGCTTAGCCGCTTAGACTGAGCGAAGGAGACGTCCATGAATCTGGACAGGAGAGCGTCCTTCATTTCCAGCTCAGCTTTCAGACGACGGATGTCTTCTTTGAGGTCAGTGATCATTCCAGTAGCTTTACTCAGAGACTGTGAGACCAGATCATTGGTTGGATTTGGTTTTTTTCCCAAGTTTTGGTCTGGACTCACCACTGCTGTTTCTCCGTCCGCCATCTTGTCCGCCATCTTCCTGATCTTCAGGTTCTACTCATCTTCAGGTTCTACTCTCCACGGGTGCTGCTGGTCCCTCCACGCCTCAGGCCGTTCAAGCCACGCAGTCCTCCTCGCTGCGCTCATGATCATCCCCCACTGCGCGTCCTCGCACTCACAGGATTCTCGGTGCTGAACCACAGACGCTCTTCTGGGAAGCCTACGGGAACTCTCGTGCACTGAGTTTATTTCTTGGAAGTTTAATATGAATTAAACTTACAACCAAGTCCCTGAGTCCTAGTCTCCTTCCGGGTTTCAGCAACTGGGTCTGTTTCGTCATCGCGACCATGACAGAACAGACTGGCCAAAACCCAGACCCAGCTGACCCGAAAGGACTCCGCCTAGCTGTCACTCAGCAAGGCATAGCTTTGGGACGTCAAGCTGAATCCCTCCATCAAATGCCTTCCGCCCAAGAGGACCTGTTTCGCCGCTTGGATGGAATCTCGCAAGCTCTGATGGAACTTACTGGGCAGCAATCGGCCACCTCCGCGGCCAGCGCCTCCGCTGACAATCCAGTCTTCGCTACTGCTAGCGGGGCTAACGAAAACATCCGGCTCCAACCGGAAACCTTCCTGGGGGACGTCGAGACCTGCGGGGGTTTCATCTTGCAATGCCAGCTGATCTTTCAGCAAGCTCTGCGACATTACCATGCTGATCACAGCAAAATAACACTCATTGTAACCTCCCTAAAGGCCCGTACACACCGGGACGAATTTCGCCGGCGATTTTCGCCGACGTTTAACGCCTCGTGACTAAACAAAGGGCACCAATGAGGGTGTGCACACCGACGCGAAAAAACGCCACGCGTCAAAGCGTAAAAAAAAACCCCGCCTCGGGTCGAAATATATTCGACCAATGAGAATGGCGCTTCTGCACACGCGTCTGGAGCTTCTGAAGTTACAGTAAAACACAACTTGGGGGCGCTCAAACACAAAACTGTCTTGCTGAGCACACATACCAGCAAAGAAGATAGACGCCAAGTAGCGTCTACACTCCCGCGGAGAAATAATGACGGACATTATAAAATATCCCCGAACCAAGCACCAGTTGGAGCAACTGGTGCTTGAAATATTCACGTTTTCTTTGTATGATTCTGACAAGCGCGTAAATACTTGCTCTCTTCTTCTGAGTGAAAGGCGACTTTAAGAAGCGTAAAGTTGCGCAGCGCCACCTTGTGTACAGGAGTATTTCTGTTTACATTAAGCACCATCTACCGTCAGGGAATGAAATTGCATGTTCGCTCGGCTCATCGTCAGCGAAAATCGCCTGGGTGTGAACACAAAAAACGTGGCGAAAAACACTGGCGAATAACGCCTGGCGAATATTCGTCCCGGTGTGTACGGGCCTTAAGGGGTAAAGCGCTCCAATGGGCGCAGGCTTATCTTACGGCTAACCCCATTTTCCAGGTCCCATTGGAACAGTTTATCAGGGAGTTTTGTTTGGTGTTTGACCAGCCCCGCAAGGAGGAGGAAGCTACATGGCAACTACTAGCTCTCAGACAACACAACAGATCAGTGAGTGAACATTTAATTGATTTTCGTATTCTGGCAGTGGAGGCTGGGTGGCCGGACATCGCACTGAAAGGAGTTTTCTATCAATCTCTCAATAACACTATCAAGGATCATTTATGCTCACAGCCTGAAGCCAGAACAATTGAGGAGCTCTTCACCGCGGCTCTGCGGTCAGACGTTCGTCTCCGAGAACGCCAAGCAGAACGCTCCCGCCATGAGAAGAAAACTGTTGTCAATCTCCTTTCTTCTAATATCACTGAATCCCTCTATTCCGTTTCTCCTGAGCAGGCTGGAAAACGTGCAGAAGAACCTATACAAATAGGTCATTCCAAACTAACACCTGAGGAACGACGGAGACGTAAAGAGGAGGATGTCTGTTTTTGGAGCACCGAATGTATTGCCAATTGCCTCCGTTCCGCCGTTCCCTCCGTTTCCACTGGTCACTGCCCTACTCCTGAGATAATCGACCTCTCTAAGATTCACATGACCTTAAGACTGTTTTTTGTAAGGCCAAGGCTGGAGCCTTACCACAACACAGGTCTTATGACTGCTCCATAGAGCTACTCTGCCCAAGGGCCGTCTATTTAATTTATCCGGTCCTGAGAAACAAGCTATGGAGAAATACATCCACAAGGCCCTTTCTTCTGGTCACATCCGTCCCTCTTCCTCCCCTGTAGGCGCGGCGTTCTTTTTTGTCCAGAAGAGAGATAAGTCTTTACGTCCTTGCATCGATTTCCGCGAACTTAATCAGATCACCGTTAAAAATAAGTACCCCCTCCCACTCATCAGCTCCGCCCTTGACTCCGTCCAGGAGGCTCGGTTCTTTACAAAATTAGATGTTCGCAGTGCATATCATCTTGTGCGTATGAGGAAAGGGGATGAATGGAAAACGGCATTTAACACCCCCCTCGGGGACTTTGAATATTTAGTTATGCCCTTCAGTCTCTCGAACGCCCCCGCCGTTTTTCAACATCTGGTAAACGATGTACTCTGAGATTTCCTTAATCGTTTTGTATTCGTGTATTTGGATGATATTCTTATTTACTCCCGTGATCAGGTCCAACACACTCACCACGTTCGGCAGATCCTCGAACGTTTGCTTGAAAACCAACTTTTTGTCAAGGTGGAAAAATGTGAGTTTCACGTGTCCTCCATTTCTTTTCTCGGATTCATTATTGAGGCAGGCAACATTCGTCCCGATCCGGCTAAGGTCACCGCAGTTGCCACCTGGGAACCACCTGGATTGAGAAAACAGCTCCAGCGTTTTCTGGGGTTCGCCAATTTCTATCGCATATTCATTTTTTATAGGATTTTATTTAATAAATTGAAATCTCTCTTAGTTGAACACTTGAACAATTCAAACAGTAAAGTGGCAGAGGATTTAACATTGTTCACACTTTTATTTCAGACTCAGATGTGGTCCATAGAAAAAAGATACAAATACAGTATACATAATAAAAATTAAAAAGATATAAATTAAATAGAGTATAATCGCTGTATCCAGTGTTTCCTCAGGGCAGAAGTGTAGCGGCATGAGCTTCTTTTGGGATCAGTCAGAGACATGATAATTGAGTTTTTGGATTTGTCCAGGCGTTCCATGAGGCTGTATGTAAGCTTACGCAGTAGAGCTTCACATGTGTGGATGTGAGCGTCCACAAACAGCTGACTAGCTCTGTACCACCTGGGCACCTGTAGCAGAAGCCTAAAGGCATCATTATAGGCCACTAAGAATTTGCAGAATGTCCCACGTCAATAGTTCCACCAAAGAGGGGCCGTATACAGAGGAGTGCAGTAAGCTCTGAACAGTGAACACTTCACTTGAAGAGAACATGCACTGAATTTTATCATCAACATATTTGCCTAAGCATAGAGTTTACAGTACTGTCACGAAATGTCTTTATCATCCCTCCAATCGTCAGTAATGAAATGTCCAAGATATTTGATAGATGGGGTTTGTTCCAGTGGCGTTCCACAGAGCTTAAAAACAGGAAAGTTTACATTTCTGTCCTCTTTGGTCCTTACAATCATTACTTTGCTTTTGGAGGGATTGTATTGTATATCAAAGTCTCTGCCATAGTCATAACAAACTTTTAAAAGTGTTTGTAACCCAGCACTGTAGGGGCTAAAAAGGACAAGGTCATCAGCATACATAAGATGATTAAAGGTTTGACATCCAACAACACATCCAGTTTTGCACAGATTCAGATTAGTGGATAGATCATGAATATACACATTGAATAGAAATGGAGATCCCCCCCTGTTGAACACCATTGCTTAAATAAAAAGGCTCTGATAAGACATAGCCCCATTTGACTACCATTGTTTGATTAGCGTACCAGAAAGCCAGGAATCGTACAAGAGATTTGGGCACTCCTCGATTAATTAGCTTCTGAAATAGCTTGAGGTGGTTGACCCTGTCAAGGGCCTTAGTGGCATCAATAAAACACAAAAATACAGATGTATTCAGATGCAGGTATTTCCCTACTATTTCCTGTAACGCGTAGATACACATATCAGTGCCGAGGCTTTTTTTTAAAACCAAATTGATTCTCACTTGTTAAAAGATTGGAAAACCCTGCTGGATAAATCCAGCCACAGGAAAGTTTGAACAGCTTACAGTATTAGATTTTTAACAAGAAGCTTGTGCTGGCCTGTTAATGTTCGAATTTCTATCAGTAAAACAGTGGTGGAAGTATAATAATGTGGACTGAGTCAATCACAAGCTGTTCTGTGCATCAGAAGATCTTAGAGTCAATGAAAGTCTGTCTTGACAGCCAAAACTTGAAATGGATCATGCTAAAAGAAAAGAAACCAAACATCACCAACAAACCTTCAACACACCAACTGAAGTGGTTTTTAGCTCTAAAATGTAGAAAATTTACTGTTTCACTCACTGTTTGGGTGCTTTGGTGCAGATTTTGACAGATGATCAAAAAGTGTAAATTATACATTTGTTTTGATCTAAGTCCTGTGGCACTGGCCCTCTGGTTAAAGGAAAATAAAATGATAATAAATAGAAAAATAACAATTACTAACATTTCTTTTTATTTTAGTTCCATTCATTGCTGAGGTTATCCTGTTCCAGTAAGATAAAGACAAGAATCTCGTCTATTTTAATTAAATGTTTATCATGAAGATTTTCTTTCAAACATTTGAAATTCAGACAGAAAGTTGGAGGTAAATGTGTTCAGAAAGACGGTCCAGTGACAGAGAGAACTTTCTCTCCATCTTCTGAATTATTTTCAGGTGTAGAAACACGCAGGTGATGTTTTCCTCATGAAGAGGATTTAACAACTGCTTCACATTAACTTGAACAGAAACTGCAGAAAATTTCAATACTTTGCAGAAATTCTTTTTAGAAAAAGCTGTAGTGAAATCTGGAATTTAATTTAGATCTGAAATAGTTTGAGTCACTGAAGAACAAAAGAAAAACCAGAATGAATCAGCCTTTAATGAGAGTTTATTTACAAAACATCAAAGTCACTTTTTCTGGATCTCTGTGGATTCATTTTTATCAAAAAGACAAACAAATCAGAATTTATGGAAACAGTGTTTGTGATTTTTTAGTTTTTAAAAACAAACCTTAAACATTTATTGATCAAAATGTGATAAAAGAAAAAACATTTCAGTTATTTATTGATTACAAAAGAGTCAAATCATTTGAATCAGTCGGACAGATATGGAGTTTAGAGGTTTTTGCGTCTCCAGATTTTCCAACATTGAAATATGGGAAAAGTTTCTCAGTGA
>CM074505.1:17067129-17128643 GCA_037389245.1 Oryzias sinensis | reverse complement strand
AGCACAAGAGGAGATTGAGACTCTGATTGACTCTGGTTCGGACGGAGATCTGATCTCCCAGGAGGTGGTTGACAGACTTAAAATCCCTGTGGAGCCCCTGTCTCCCATTTTAGTAATCCATGCTATAAATGGGTCCATCATTCACAAAGTGTCTTCACGTACTGCTAATATCTCTGTTTCTGTTTCCGGAAACCATACTGAACGCATGCGTTTTTATGTTGTGGAGTCTTTGAGTCCACAAGTAATTTTGGGTTTCCCTTGGCTGAGCAGACATGCCCCTCACATTGACTGGTCTACGGGACGGATATTGTCATGGAGTTCTTATTGTTTGCTAAATTGTCTCTCCTCTGCTTCTGTTCGAAACACAGTTGGAGTACAGCAGTCTCTAGATCCGCCTAACCTCAGTAATGTGCCGTCTGTGTATCATGATTTCAGTAATGTGTTTTGTAAGGTCTGAGCGATGTCACTTCCTCCCCATCGTCCCTATGATTGTGCTATTGAACTCTTGCCAGGAACCCAACCACCCAAGGGTCACATTTACCCCCTGCCACCACCGGAACGAGAGGCTATGGACAATTACCTGCAGGAGTGTCTACAGGCTGGGATCATCCGTCCGTCCTCCTCGCCTGCTGGAGCAGGTTTCTTTTTTGTGGGGAAGCGAGATGGAGGACTGCGGCCTTGTATAGACTACAGGGGTTTGAACAGCATTACGGTTCGTAATACTTATCCCCTTACGCTGCTGCAGTCCGCTTTTGACCTGTTGAGCGGGGCCCAAGTCTTTTCCAAACTGGACCTGAAGAGCGCATACCATCTGGTTAGGGTAAGGGAGGGGGATGAGTGGAAGACGGCCTTCAATACGCCAAGTGGACACTTTGAATATCTGGTGATGCCTTTTGGACTCACTAATTCCCCGGGTGTCTTCCAGTGTCCAATCAATGATGTCCTGAAAGATATGATAAACAAATTTGTTTTTGTCTATCTAGATGACATTTTGATCTTTTCTCCAGATCTCGACACTCATGTGCAGCACGTCAGAGCCGTACTCCAGCGCCTGCTCGAGAACCAGCTCTACTGTAAAGCAGAGAAATGCGAGTTCCACACTAAGCAAACCCTGTTCTTAGGTCATGTGGTTACCCCTGGGGGTGTCCAGATGGACAACTCTAAAGTTAAGGCCGTTCTAGAATGGCCTGTTCCATCTGGACGCAAACATCTCCAACGTTTTCTCGGGTTCGCCAATTTTTACCGGCGTTTCATCAGAGGCTTCAGTGGCGTTGCTGTACCCCTCCATAGACTCACATCAGCGAAGGTACATTTTGTCTGGAATGAGGAAGCTGATAAGGCGTTTTCCGAGCTGAGGAGACGTTTCTCTACGGTCCCTATTTTGACTCAGCCTGATCCCTCCAAACAATTTATTGTGGAGGTCGATGCGTCTGAGTCTGGGGTAAGGGCTGTTTTGTCACAGAGAGCGTCCGGCAATAAAGTTCATCTCTGCACGTATTTCTCCTGCAAGCTCACTCCTGCAGAGAAGAACTATGATATTGGGAACAGAGAACAGCTAGCAGTTAAAACTTGCCTTGGAGGAGTGGCGTCACTGGTTGGAGGGGGCTGAGCAGCCGTTCTTGGTGTGGACTGACCATAAGAACTTGGAGTACATCCGGACTGCTAAGCGTCTAAACCCTCGCCAAGCCAGATGGGCTCTGTTCTTCGACAGATTCAACTCCTCTCTGTCCTACCGTCCAGGGAGTAAGAACGTCAAGCCCGACGCTCTCTCACGGCAGTTCCAGCCAGAGGAGTCTGAGATGCCAGCTGCAGCAACCACCATTATCCCTCCTCACCTGGTGGTAGGAACCACTTGCTGGTCACTGGAGCGCAAGGTTAAGGCATCAGTTCCCGATCCTGCCACCATACCTGCCGGCTGCCCAGATGGGTGTTTGTTTGTGCCTCCATTTTTACGGACCCTAGTACTGAAGTGGGGGGATTTTTCTCGACTGGCTTGTCATCCCGGGGTGACCAGGACCAGTTTTTTGGTGGCCCAGCGGTTCTGGTGGCCCTCCATGTCCTCTGACATTAGGGCCTTTGTGGCTGCTTGTCCCGTGTGTGCGGGTGCCAAGACTCCCAGGACCCCGCCTGCTGGTTTGCTCCACCCTCTACCTGTGCCGTCTAGACCTTGGTCCAACGTTGCCATGGACTTCATAACTGGTCTACCTAACTCGAGAGGTAAGACGGTCATTCTCACAATCATTTACCGTTTTTCTAAATTGGTTCATGCCATACCACTGCGAAAACTTCCATCAGCCAAAGAACTAGCCGTACTTGTCTCTCAGCATCTTTTTCGCTTACATGGACTACCTCAGAACATCACATCAGATCGTGGCCCTCAATTCATCGCTGCCTTCTGGAGAGAGTTTTGCAACCTCCTTGGGATCAAGGTTAGGCTGAGTTCTGGGTTTCATCCTCAGACTAACGGCCAGGTAGAGAGGTACAACCAGGACCTGGAGACGACTCTACGTGCCATGTGCAGCAAAAATCCCAGGACATGGTCGTCTCAGCTCCCATGGGCTGAATACTCGCACAACTCCCTGGTCAACTCTGATACTCACCTTTCCAAGCAGCCTATGGTTTTCAACCCCCTCTGTCTCCTCACCAGGAACAATTGGCTTCTTTTTCTGGACCTGCGGCTTTTGTGAGGTGCTGTCGTCGTGCTTGGAGCAAATACAAACTTGAACTTCTGAAGAACCAGGAGCGCCTCACTGCTATTGCCAATCGTCGGAGGTCTGCCGCTCCTGCGTACAAGGTAGGAGACAGGGTGTGGTTGTACTCCGCAGATATTCCGTTAAAGGGGGGATCCAGGAAGCTGCTTCCCCGCTACATTGGTCCGTATCCCATTTCTCAAATAATCAACCCTGTGGCTGTGAAACTGGAACTGCCTCGTTCTTTAAGAGTCCATCCTGTGTTTCACGTGTGCAAGATAAAACCCGCCAGAGACTCCTCCCTTCAACCTGCCCCAGCTCCTCCTCCAGCCTCTCGTATCGTGGATGGTGGTCCGGTGTACTCTGTCAAAACTCTCCTTGCTTCCAGAAGAGTGGGGCGGGGTTTACAATACCTGGTCGACTGGGAGGGTTACGGTCCAGAGGATCGCCAGTGGATCTCAGATCGTTTCATCGTCGACTGAGCTCTTGTTTCTCGTTTTCATCGAGTCCACCCTGATCAGCCTAGTCGTCGTCCGGCTACCAGACGGACGAACAGGGGGGGGGGGGGGGGGGTTATGTCATGGTTAGGCCTGCCTTTTGTTCTTTTCCTGCTGTGATCTCTCCTGTGAGAATGTCTCTGTTTCGAGCTGGTTTGCTCTTGGCATTAAAGCCTACTAGCTGGATTTCGGATCTGTGTCATTTCTTCCTGCTCCTGGGTTGTCTCCCCTGACCCGCCGTGACATCCCCAAGAGGCAACATATATAAATTAAAATGTATGGGACCTAAAAATCGGCCCTTGGGGACCCCCACAACTTGTTTAATGGATTCTTGAAGAGCAGGTTTCCATACTTACATAAAAGTATCGATCTGCAAGGTAAGAGTAAAACCACTTAAGAACATTTCCAGAGAGGCCCACTAGACTACAAAGTCTGTCTAATAAAATCTGGTGATCTACTGTCTCAAAAGTGGCACTGAAATCCCGAGCACCAGAACAGAAAGTTTCTGTGAGTCATAGTTTGTTCCAAGATCATTAATGCTCATAGTACAGAGCCGTCTCTGTACTATGGTTTGTCCTAAAACCAGACTGATATTTTTCTAAACTTTTTTGGGTATTTAACACTAGAATGCCCAGGATTTTTCACTCCCCCTGTAGCGTCCAGAGCACAGCCAAATGGCTGGGTGGCTCAAAATGATTAATTCAACAGCCTACAGTTAGCCACCTTTCATTTGTAAATGCAGCACTAACTACCTGATCATCTGGATGAAGACATTACAGTTTCCTAGCTACACATTCTTTACTCAGATCAGGGTGGGGGAGGTATTCTGCTTCAAAAGAGCCTCCAAGCTCTGACAAACTTTGATTCCCAGTGTGTCAACTGAAAAACCAAGATTTATAGTTTCAACTAGAATTTAACTAAAAACAATACAATTTAAAATAAACAGGTGAAACAACATATCTTTACATTGCTGAAGGTTTTCATTGCTCAGATCTAAGAAATCAGATCACAGATGAGGAGATTTCACTGCCATCAGAAAAGAGAGGACGACTGGAGACACACACTGTGCCAACAAAAAAGGCAAAAGATGGCACAATGTGACAATTCAATTCAATTCAATTTTATTTGTATAGCCCAAAATCACAACAACAGTCGTCTCGATGGGCTTCGAAGTAAAACATGAACTCAAAAGGATCATGAATACAAAGAGTTCAATAGGAAAATACAAAAATGGACTAACAAACTGACTAAGCTATACTGGCATCCCTGCCCTTAGACCCCCCTTCGCGGTAAGGAAAAACTCCCAAAAAAAACGGATTCCGGAAAAAACGAAGAAACCTCAGGGGTGCCCACATGAAGGAGGGATCCTCCCCCAGGACGGACAGGCGATGTACCAGAACTCTTAGAGAAGAATTAACTTATCTAAATCTATAACTACATATTTAAAGTCCAGCAGACGCGCTTCATCCAGTCGTGGTCGTGGGGACAGTCAAAGGCGCGAGTCGAGCTGGAGACAGGAACCACAGCCAGGAGCAGGAGCAAAGACGAGGTACTCGGTCAGGTACAGAGCAGAGACGAGCCAGAGATGAGCCGGAGACAGGAACCACAGCCAGGTGTAGGAGCGGGAGCAAAGGCGAGGTAGACGGTCAGGAACTGGAGCACGGATGAGCCAACTGGAGTCTGGAAGCACTCCCACTCCCCAGGAGGGGAGAGGAAAAGAGGGACAATACATGAATCGCACTGCACCAAACAGAGGCATAGAGAACTAAATGATGAATAATGATCAGGAATGGAGGAGAGGAAGGGTAGAAGTAGAAAAGAAAAGAAGACAGAACCCCAGTGCACCATAGTTACCCCAGCTTCAACTTCTAGCAGCCTTTTAAAAGAAATAGTTAAGTTTAATTTAAACAAATTAACAGTAAGTTAAATAATCTCTGAATACTAACTAGTCTGACAATAAGCCTGTCCAAAGAGGAATGTTTTCAGTCTAACTTTAAATGTAGAAACTGAGTCGGCCTCTCTTACATGAGCTGGGAGTTTATTCCATAAGACAGGGGCTTGGTGGCTAAACGCTCTACCTCCAACCGTACTTTTACTAATTCTAGGAACCACAAGCAGTCCTGTATTTTGCGACATAAAAAAAGGTTGGGACGCCTCTCCATCACAGCACAGTTGAATGTTACACTGTTGAGGAAGAGCCTACTGCTTTGGTCAGAAATACGGTGTGGACTCGCTTACAGAGTTTCCTGTGTCTCCTCACTCTGGACATGCTTCAGACTATCCGGGACTGTACTGTTCAGCATGGACATCAGACAGAAGACGACAGCTGGTTCATGGCCCTCCCTGAACTAATGGAATTCATTGTCATCCTCTTTGTGAGGGGGGATAAAACTTTCATCCATGCAAAATGCAAGATACAAGATGTTCGGTAAAAATGGTAAATCCACTAATCTGCAAAATTCTGGTCAAAAATCTCTTCAAAGACATCATGCGGCATTTACACTTTGATAACAAGGGCACACGCATGGAATGAGTTGCGATGGACATGTTTCCTGCAATCTCCAATGTTTGGGGGTCTTTCAACCCAGGCAAGATTAGCCGGGAGCTTCCAGAACAGTAAAAAACCTCACACAGGTACATGCGGGAGCTGAGAAGGGGAAAACAGAATTCCGTGTTTGGTGACAAGCTCCCATATCTGGCAAAGGGAAACGGGCAATATGCCAGGTGAATGGTCAGTACAAGAACAATAATGCCAGAGTGCGCTTTGTTGATTGCTACAAGTATACCATGTGGCAAATGCAGAAAGGAGATTGTGGGGCAGTACCAAGTATGCGCAGACAAGTAGTGGGTTGAAGATATCACTTTGACCACATGATTTCTTTGTTTTTACATTTCAGTATTATGTCTGTAAAGAAGTGTCTCTTGTGCATGAACGATAAATCTCAGCCAAAAAAGAAAAAACAAACTGTGGTGACCTCTTACTGTTATAAGTTAATGAGGACCCAAGTTAAGGCACGCACAGGGTATAAATAAAGTTTATTTGGAGAGTTCCTTGAATCCAAAAAACAACGTCCAAAGTCCAAAAGAAGGAGACTGCTAGGTCCTGTGGAGCTTGAGACGCAGCGTGACGTCACCGCCGAGGGGGAATTCCGTGAGGGGCGAAGATGGCAAGATCCGTGTAGACAGCAGGCTCCGAGGGAGGAGAGAAGCAGACAGTCTTAAAGAGCGTAGGGAGTTGGGAGGGGCGACTCCTTACGTGACAGTAGCAACAGGTTCCGTGTGAGCGACGAGAGGACCAGATTCACAGTGAGCGTGATGCGTGATCCGTGGCCTGAGGTTCATCAGGGTGAAGAATCTCGAACTGGCAAAGAGTGAGCAGACACACCCACCTCATATACCCCGCGTCACAGCTGGAGCCATTCAGAAATCAGGGAGCAGGTGAGAGGAGAACGGCAGAAATGGCGAGACAGGACCGAAATCCTGACACTTGCTAGAAGTGACAGAAGTGAGGGGAAATAGTGAAAACCTGCGCAGCCACTTGGCTTGTCCTTTCTGCGTGCCAAATGCCTAATGACTGTGCTGTCCATGTGCAAACTGTGTTGAAACTGTGGGCATGCAAATTTTAACTAATCCAGCCACTTGCCTGTCTCCTGGACATTGTAGGTAGAAAAGCCAAATGTCTGCCTTACGGACGTTCTAGTGTTAAAAACTCATGTATTTGAGTAGTGACACATTTTTCTATCATTTTACTTAAAAGCGGTAAGTTGGATACGGGTTTGTAGTTATACAGATTTTTTGGATCTAATTGACTCTTTTTCAGAAGGGGCCTCACCACCGCCATCTTACAAGCAGAGGGGAAGACCCCCGTCTGAAGAGAGCAGTTAACTATGTTTAAAAGCTCTGACTCAAAGAATCCATAAAATGTTTTAAAAAGTGAAGTGGGAATGGGATCTAAAAGGGATGTTGTAATGTTTACTTGGGATACAACTCGACCAATCATCTCTGCATCAACCAGGAAAAAACTCTCCAGTGTTTCTTCTGGTAAAAACAATGCTGGTGGTCTGTTAAGATCAGTGTACTGCATAGATGAAATGTTTGATCTTATAGCATTGATTTTACCCACGAAGTGGTCTGCAAAGTCCTCACATGCAGCATTGGATGATGGCATGGAGGACTTGTGGAAGTCCTTGTTCATTAAAATAAAAGACATTTTTGTTTTTTGTTTTTTCTCATATGATTTTTTGAAAATAGGTGGTTCTGGTGCGTTTAACTGAGTTATTGTAGATTTTGAGTTGTTCTTTTAAAATATCTTTATGAATTATTAATTTCATCTTCCTGTATCTTCTCTCTGCTCTCCTACAGTTCTGCTTCAGACCCTTAATGTCGTCAGTCTTCCATGGGATTTTAGGAGTGGTTCTTAATGTTTTTGTTTCAAATAGAGCCACTGCATCTATGAAAGACTGAAGTCTGTTATTAAAATGATCAACAATAAAATCACAGGGTGCAGGTAAAATCTGAGCAGGAGTTTGCATAAAAATATCAATAAAACTTGTAGCCACTTCAGGAGTTAAATACAGCTTCCTCACAGTTCTTACTAAGGCAGGGGTGGACAATTATTTTAACTGGGGGGCCACATTGGGTTCTAAAATTGGATAGAAGGGCCGGACCATGAGCAGATACGTGGAGTGAAAATGATATAACATGGAATGTAGATGAAAACATTTGGATTGAAAATTATATTCTAAAACAGAATATTCTAGAGTTTTTAGTTTAAAACTTTTGTTCCCATTTTAGATCTCTTTTATTGTGAAGCTCTTTGGTACCTTCAAGGAGTTGTAAAGTGTTGTATGAATAAAGTGTCATTCATTCATGACCCTTTTAATAAAATAAATAACATTATTTATTAAATAAAACAATGACCAAACAACACTCTCTATGATCCTTCAAAAATCCAGTAAAAATATACTGATACATTAAAAAAAACGAAATAAATAAATAATGGATCCTCTCCCATCATAAGTCTGCAGAGACTTTAAGCTCATCATACATCTCACAGTTTGCGCAGCTGCGCTGTCTGTTTCTCATCCAGTAATACTGAAAAAGCAAATCTCTATGTCTTCTGCTGTAGCTAATCATATCTGCGTTACCTTTTGACCAGAACAGAGTCCCTCGTCTGATTACAGACGTATGGCAGTAAAACTCCTCACTGCATAAATACACTTTTCTCAGACAGACATAAACATTTTCACCCTTTTCTCTTGTTTAAATTCTCAAACCATAGAACTTAGGTCCAGGATCTTAGAATGAAAACAGAGATCTGATCGATCACAGATTTCTGTAGATCTGAGAGCTGCGTGTTTCTGTACAGGAGTCGCGGCACAGACTGGGGAGATTGATTGAAAAGGTCTCCAGCCAATCAGGACACAGAATAGGGTGCGCTGTTTAAAAAGGGCAGCATGAACGCTCAGAAATAATGAGCTAAACCAGGAAAGATGAAATGCGACGTAGAAAGGGAAGGCTGTCTTCTGTTCTATTTGACAGAGATTTTTAGAGGCTTCCAGGTAGGACACAGACTGCAGAAGGTGGAATAAAATGTCACGTCTTGATCGTGTGGCCAGATTAAACAACAAAACATGGGTCTCTGATACTGTTCAGCGGGCCGGACCAAAGATGGAGGCGGGCCGGATCCTGCCCGCGGGCCGTAGTTTGCCCACCCCTGCACTAAGGCTTCCTGTTGGATTTCACTGGTGACATTAAAAAACACACAATAATGGTCTGATATGGCCAAGTCAACAACAGAAGACACCTCGGTGGACAGACCATAGGTAATGACAAGGTCCAGGGCATGTTCCTCTGTTGTGAGTTGGTTGTGTGACATGCTGCTGAAAATCCATGCTGTTTAGAAGATTTAAAAACTCAGAGGCATAGATATAAGTATTATTTAGTTTAATAATCACATTCACATTTAGCATATTTTAATATAATAGTGAATACACTACTGTGTTAACTACTTGCTTTCCACTATATTTTGAGTTTGCTAGGTAAACTGCTTCTCCTTAGCTAACCATAGCTATCCTTAGCTCAGCATTTAGCATGGTTTCAACTTCTTCTGCCTTCACCCCCTTTTCCTGCCCCATGAGCCATATGTTTAGTTTGGATCCTGCCTCCTTTAGTGAAGAAAGAGGTAGCTCAGGGTAGAGCAGTTAGAGGCACGGCTCTGAACAGTGCAAGCTAAGCCGGCTAGCCAGGTTGTAACTTGTAGCGTGGGCTGCTCTGCCAGGGCTAACCCAGTTAGCACCCCAGTCAGTACCTTCCCAGCAGCCAGGAAGCACACAGGGAGGGTTTGTACCAGTTGGGAGGAAACATAGTGCTAAACGCAAAATTTAGACATGTGGAGCTCCCAGCGGCTACAGTCAGGTGTTATCTGGGGGCCAGAGTTGGTGACATCGAGGGAAACCTTAGGATGTTAGCGCAGAGTAAGTCCAGGTTCCCTTGAGTCGTGATTCACGTAGGCGGTAATGATGCCCAACGGAGACAATCAGAGGTTCCCAGGTGCAGGGCAGCAGTGTAAAACGCTCCTCTGAGCCTCCCTTAGTGCTATTTCATTACCCATGCAGGGAAAGTCGAGCAGTTCTTAGCTTTAGCTTATGTGCTGAAAGACAAGTAAAAGGAGCGTGTCACAGTAATCTTACAGTGACAGACAGCAGTTCTCACAAGCAGAATTATGATGTCATTAAATGTGGTTTATTAAACATTAGATCCCTTTCCTTTAAGTCCCTCTTAGTCAGTAAGTTAATTAATGATAAATTTTGTCTACTAGCTTTATCAGAAACTTGGCTCCAACAGGATGACTATGTTAGACTGAATGAAGCAACCCCCCCCCCCATGCTAACTATCAGCAATACAGGATTTCAGGGAAAGGAGGTGGTTTGGCAGTAATATCACAGTCTAGCTTACTTCTCAGCACTAGAGTCAAACACGTTTATAACCCACTCACTGTCGCAAGCACACGCTGGACCTTGTTTTGTATCATGGTATAAAGATTAGCCAGCTGAGTGTCCATCCTCATAACCCCATCTTTTCAGATAACTTTCTAATTACCTTCCAGTTTACATTAGAACATGCTACTTAGATAAGATCATTATCTGACAGTTCTGTGTCTCAGTTTAACAAGGGAAAGGTACTTCTCTGAAATCATAGGAAGTTGCAGCAGCAACTCTAGTATGCTGTTCACAACAGTAAACAGATTAACTAACCCTCCAACCCAGCTACCAATAGAGCTGGTTTGCACACCTAAATGTAATGAGTTTGCTGTATTTTTTAATGACAAGGTTTAGGGCATTAAAAAAGCCATCAACTCCACAACATATATACAGCGGGGAAAATAAGTATTGAACACGTCAACATTTCTCTCAAAAAACATATTTCTAATCGAGCTATTGAAACAAAATTTTCACCAGATGTCGGCATCAACCCAAGTAATGCACACATAGAAAGAAATCCAAACATTTATGTCCATAAATGAAGTTATGTGTAATAAAGTGAAATAGCACAGGGAATAAGTATTGAACACATGAAGAAAAGGAGGGGGAAAAAGGTCTGGCAAGCCAAGAAAGCAGCTGGAGTTTGTCAGAATTCAGAAGGTTAACATGTCCCCTATTAGTGCAAAGTAATATCAGCTGGTATAGTCCTGATTGATGCCTTTTAAAAACGTTTCCCACCAGCAAGGTGTTAGACAAGAAGCATTGCATGATGGGTAAAAGCAAAGAGCTGTCCAAAGACCCACGCAACCTTATTGTTGCAAAACACACTGAAGGCATTGGTTACAGGCGCATTTCTAAACTTCTGAAAGTTCCAGTGAGTACCATTGGGGCCATCATCCGGAAGTGGAAAGAACACGGCATTACCATAAACCTGCCACGGCCAGGTGCCCCTCGCGAGATTTCACAGAGAGGAGTCAGAACAATCATCAGAAGGGTTCTCCAACAGCCCAGGACCACCGCACATCACCCCCAAAACACCATACCAACAGTCAAGTTTGGAGGTGGGAGCATCATGGTGTGGGGCTGTTTTTCAGCATGTGGTACTGGTAGACTTCATATCATTGAAGGAATAATGACTGGAGAAAAGTATGGAGACATTCTTGATCAGAATCTGCTGTCATCTGCCAGGCTGCTGAAGATGAAAAGAGGGTGGATCTTTCAGCAAGACAACGATCCCAAGCACACAGCCAAGGTAACACTCAACTGGTTGAAGAAAAAGAAAATAAAGCTGCTAGAATGGCCCAGTCAATCACCAGACTTGAATCCAATTGAAAATCTTTGGAATGAACTGAAGATCCAGGTTCACAGAAGAGACCCCCGGAACCTTGAAGATTTGAAGGCAGTTTGTGTGGATGAATGGGCCAAAATCACACCTGAGCAATGTATTCGACTGGTTTCTCCATACAGGAGGCGTCTTGAGGCTGTAATCACCAACAAAGGTTTTTGCACTAAGTATTAAATAAAGTTCATTAAGCGTGTTCAATACTTATTCCCTGTGCCATTTCACTTTCTTACACATAACTTCATTTATGGACATAAATGTTTGGATTTCTTTCTATGTGTGCATTACTTGGGTTGATGCCGACATCTGGTGAAAATGTCATGTCAATAGCTCGATTAGAAATATGTTTTTTGAGAGAAATGTTGACGTGTTCAATACTAATTTTCCCCGCTGTAACTATCCAACGTCCACCTACTCACTCTAAGCTGACTCACTTTGTACCTGTCACTGACCCAACTGTCCAAGAGACCATCACCCGTCTGAGCTCGTCTACATGCTGCCTTGATGTGTTACCCACTAGATTTCTAAAGTCTGTCCTGAACAGTGTGTTGCCATCAATTACTCAAATAGTTAACATGTCTCTTCAATCTGGAATATTACCCAAGGCCTTAAAAACGGCAGTCATTGAACTCCTCCTGAAGAAGCGCGGTCTTGATCCCACTGTACTGAATAATTACAGACCTATCTCTAATCTGCCATTTTTAGGAAAAGTCCTTGAAAAAGTTGTCTACCAACAGCTCACTGACTTTCTCTTATTAAAATTCATTTGATGTTTTCCAGTCAGGTTTTAGACCACATCATAGCACAGAAACTGCTCTTATCAAAGTAACCAATGACATCCGCCTGAACACTGATGATGGCAAAGTCTCTGTCTTAATCTTAATCTTATGTTGATCATGGGAGCCTTTTGCACAGACTCCAAAACTGGGTTGGCATCTCTAGATCTGCCCTAAGTTGGTTCAAGTCTTATATAGAAGACAGGAAATACTTTGTTGAAATTGGGAGTTGTGTCTCAGACTACATGGCCTTGACTTGTGGTGTGCCCCAGGGATCAATCCTGGGACCCTTTCTGTTCAACCTCTACATGCTGCCACTAGGGCAGTTAATACGCAGTAGTAACATATCTTATCACAACTATGCAGATGATACTCAAATCTATGTGTCACTGACAACAGGTAAATATGGGCCGGTGGATTTACTCAACCACTGCCTCCAACAGATCAGTGCATGGATGCAGAACAACTTTCTCCAGCTAAACTCAAACAAGACCGAAGTTATTATTTTTGGCCCACATAAACAAAGAGAAAGTGTCAGCAGCTACCTTCATTCTCTGTCTCTTAAACCCTCAAATCAAGTCAGAAATCTAGGGGTAATCATGGACTCTGACCTGAACTTTAACAGCCATATCAAGTCAGTAACATCAGCTGCATTTTACCATCTAAAAAACATTTCCAAAATCAAAAACATAGTGTCAAAGCCAGACCTGGAGATACTTATTCATGCATTTGTCTCCAGTAGATTAGACTACTGTAACGGCCTGCTCACCGGCCTCTCCAAACGAGCTGTAAAACAGCTTCAGTACATCCAGAATGCTGCTGCTCGAGTCCTGACCAGAACCAGGAAGTATGATCACATTAGTCCTGTGCTCAGGTCTCTGCACTGGCTCCCTGTACCTCAAAGAATAGACTTCAAAGCAGCTCTGCTTGTGTACAAGTCTCTCCATGGCCGTGCACCAAAGTACATCTCTGACATGTTAGTGCCATATGAACCATGCAATAAAAAAAACAGAACCCTCCACTTCTCAAACTTAATTTTACAAAACAAAAACGATCCTAAAGTTCTCTTTAAAACAATAGACAGTTTAACTAAAATAGACTCTCAAAGGTCCTCCATAGCAGCCTTGGATGCTGTATGTGAGAGTTTTGCAGACCACTTCAGGAGTAAAATCAATGCTATTGGATCTAGTCTCTTAACTCAAAAAGGTGTTGATTTTAATGAATCTATAGCATTGCATTTATCAGAGAAAACACTGGAAAGTTTTGTCCTGGTTGATGCTGTGGGACTTGGTCAGGTTTTCTCCCAGTTAAAGCCAACCACCTGCCTTTTAGACTCAATCCCCACATCACTGTTAAAAACATTTTATGACTTCTTTGAGTTTGAGCTTTTAAATATTGTAAATTACTCTCTTCAGACAGGCATCTTCCCTGCTGCCTTTAAAACGCCAGTGGTGAGGCCTCTTCTGAAGAAAAGTAATTTAGATCCAAACAACTATAACAATTATCGTCCAGTATCCAACTTGCCATTTTTAAGTAAAATGATTGAAAAAACTGTTTTAATCCAATTTCATGAGTTTTTAAATATAAATAACATCTTTGAAAAATATCCATCTGGTTTTAGGACAAACCACAGCACAGTGACGGCCCTTGTTAAAATAGTAAATGATATTAGATGTAATCTGAAGTGTCAGATACTCTCAGTTCTGGTACTACCGGATCTCAGTGCTGCATTCGACACAGTAGATCACAGTACTTTACTCAACAGGCTGAGAGGTTTGAGCATCTCTGCTACCATACTAAAGTGGTTTTATTCCTATCTCACAGATCAAAGTTTTTACGTAAGTATGGATACTTGCTCCTCAAAGGTCTTTGACATCATCTGTGGGGTCCCCCAAGGTTCCATTTTAGGCCCACTACTTTTTAATCTATATATGCTGCCACTGGGGGACGTCATCAGGAGGCATGGCGTTTGTTTTCATAGCTACGCTGATGAAGAGTCGGTCAACACACTCTTAAAATGCATTTTAGACATTAAGTCATGGATGGCAGAGAACTTCCTACAGCTAAACCATGACAAAACAGAGGTTTTAGTGATCGGTTCTGAAGACAAGAAAGAGATTGTTTTATCTAAACTAAAGAATTACAAAGCTTCTCAGTGTGTGAGAAACCTGGGTTTCATTTTTTACTCTGAGATGAATTTTATCCCACAAATTAAAAATATCACGAAAACAGGATTTTATCATCTAAAAAATATTATCAGAGTCCGCCCATTTCTCTCTCTTGCCAGCACAGAGGTGCTAATGTTGCTTTTATTACCAGCAGACCAGATTATTGCAAACCCTGATCTCTGGTCTTCCCAGAACAAGGATAGCAAATCTTCAACTGCTGCAAAATTCAGCAGCAAACGTGTTGACGAGGACCAGGGGGCGAGAACACATTACACCGGTCTTAGAATCGCTGCATTGGCTCCCTGTGCAATTCAGAATGGATTTTAAAGTTATTTTATTGGTTTATAAATGTTTTTATGGTCTCGGGCCTTCATATTTATCTGACATGATTTTAAAGTATGAGCCCTCGCGGACCCTGAGGTCCTCTGATACTGGCCTTTTGGTTATTCCAAAAGTTAGAAGTAAAACATACGGCGAGGCCTCATTCCGTTTTTACGGACCTCGCCTGTGGAACAGCCTCCCAGAGAGCCCGAGGGCCGCAGAGACTGTTCATGTTTTTAAAGGAAGGCTTAAGACTTACCTTTTTAATTTAGCTTTTAGTTGAATTTTAGGAATTTATTTGAAATTTTAATTATTTATTTTTTCTCTTTACTAGTTTTATATCTGTATGTAAATACATTTATTTATTTATTCTATTTATTTTTAAGTCACTCTTACCATTTTATATGTCTATTACGGTTTATGTAATTATTAGTTTCTTGTTCATGTTTAAATATATTTTAATTTTAATTTAATTCCTTTTACATTTTATTTGTAATTCCAGTAATTATTATTATTATTTGTAATTCCTAACCCTAACCCTTTTAAGATGTATTGTAATCTATTTGCAAGAAAGTACTTGTGGAAGTTAGGTAATTCTAAGCCTCCACAGCTTTTTGTAGATTTTAAAGTTTTTAGACTAATTCTTGGAGGTTTATTGTTCCATAGAAAGCTTGATATGGATGAGTCTAATGTTTTGAACCATTTTAATGGCGGTTGTGTGGGGATCATCGAGAAGAGATAATTAACTTTATGTAAGATTTTCATTTTAACCGTGGCTACCTTGCCCATAAGGGACAGAGGCAGGTTGGTCCAGCATGTTAGATCGTCCTGTATGTTTTTCAGTAATGGGTGTGGTTTAGCTGCACCAGTTCTGAAAATTTGGGGGAAAAATAAATACCTAGATATTTGATATTGCCTGATTTAACTGGTATTGTGAGTCCTTGCTCCACATTACTGTTCAGTGGTAATAAAACAGATTTATTCCAATTAATGGAGTAGTCTGATATAGAGGAGAATTCATTAATGGTTGTTGCCGTTTCATTTACAGAACATGAATTACTTAAAAACAGTAATATGTCATCTGCATAGAGACTAATTTTATGGTGGCTGTGTTTGGTTTTAATTCCTATAATGCTCTCATTCTGTCTTATTGCTGCAGCTAGAGGCTCAATAAATATAGCAAAAAGAGAGGGGGAGAGTGGGCAACCCTGTCTAGTTCCTCCTCCAAGAAAAAACCTGTTGGAAGTCTGTTTATTAGTGCTGACAGATGCATTGGGGTTGTGATATAATATTTTGATCCAATTGATGAATGAAGAGAGAGGCAACCGCTTCTCCGAGATGATGCCATTGGAGGACAGGGAGGCAAGGAAAAAGCTGTGGAGCAGTTGCGGCGGGAGGGAAATCGTGCGTATTACCGAGGCCCCCACGCTTTCATTGAGGGTAAAAACTGGTTAAAGACTGAGTATTTTGATTTTGAAATGTTAAATAAGTGAAAAGGTTATAGGGACTGTCACTTGTTACACTTTTTTTTTGCACTAGTTTTCATTTTATATTCATTCGTTTATGTTTAACCGTTCAATTTCACTTTCGTCATTAAATGTAAGGGTTTCAAGAAAAGCTGTATTTTTTGTTTGGTAAAGGGCAGAAAATTCAATGTTTACTACTACATGAGACACATTCATGTGATGCAGATGAAAGGTTTTGGTCTAACAGGTGGTGAGACAAAATATTATTTGGTCATGGAACCAACAGGTCAGCTGGTGTTGCTATTTGTTTTCATAAATTTCCAGGTAAAATCCTCACTCAAAGGCAGGATAATGAAGGTCACTGGTTAATAGCAGTTTGTAATATTGATGATCTTTTTCTATTATTGGTTAATGTGTATGGTTATAAATTGGACTCACAAACTATAGAAATGTTACAAAACATTATTAGAGAGGTGGAAGACTTAAAATCGTTCTATCCTACAAACTTAATTTTAATGGGAGGGGACTGGAACATGACACCTGATGAATGGGAAGATAGATGGCCTTCAAAATATGATCATCACCACTACAATTCTGTCATGGAAACATTTTTTAGAAATAATGGTCTCATAGATATTTGGTGAATACAAAACCCAGGAAAGGGAGAATTCACATGGTACAAACCAAACCATGCAGCTAAGTCAAGAATAGACTTACTGGCTTATTTTAGATAGATCCACCTCTTAAACTTCCAATTCTAAAGCTCCAATGACTGATAACAATATTATTGAAATAGTATTAAATCCAAATAATTAAAAAGAAACAAGGTGTAAAGGTTACTGGAAATTCAATGCTAAATTGCATAATAAGAAACAGCATAGTTCTTCAATGAAAAATATAATTTCAGATATTAAAAATGATAAAGACATTGAAAATGATTGCAGTACATGGAAATATACAAAATCTAGATCTGCCCTCCTCTCAGTGACCGGTATGTTCAGCTGGCCTTCCTCCTGCACGTACAATTAAGGCTCCTGCAAACTGTTTATTTCCTTTTTCTTCAGAAACGTGTTTTGGCTGCACGCCCTTCTCATCTACCAGCAAATAGGGTTTTAAAACTGCTGCTTTGCCTTACCGTTTTTAACTGGGATTTCTGTCCGGGTTCCCACCCCCGTCATGACTGAACGAGTTGGAGTGATACGCTCAGTTTACGGAGACCCCTCGTTGCTGTGGCATCTCACCGGACTGTGGACGGCTCCCACCAGCGGATCGGCAGTGGTTGGGCGAGTTACCAGCGCCCCTGAACATTAATCACCTTTTTATCTTTACTTTTAATTGTATGGGTTTTATTGTCAATTTTCTTCTTGTTTCAGGAGGTGGGAGGCTGAGGTGGTAGACTGCTGTGTCTGATGGTGGGTCCTGGTGTGTTTCCCATCATGCGTGCAGTGCTTCACAAAAAGGGTGTTTTTCTTTGTTTTTTACGTTGTTATAACCACCTCGGTAAGCTCCTCTTCCAGAATATTTTAACTGACTTTTATCAAGGATTGTTGTTTTATTAAGGGGTTTCTTAACATTGTTTTAAACTGAAATCTAATAAATTCTATTTTAAAAGCAACCACAGCCTCTGCCTTGGTTTAGAGCAGGACATTCACCTATCTCTTTTTTTTCTGGGGCTGAGCAGCCCCAGGTGGCGTTGTCAACCCGTTTTCTCATGCTGCCACAGGAGGAGATAAGAAATTTATTATTCAAAGCAATTCTGGAATGTATTAAAGGACAGCAACTAATGCCCACCATGAAACAGGGCCTTATAAATTTAATTCCTAAAAAAAAAAAAAAGGATAAAGACTTTTACATAATTTGCAGCCAATCACACTCCTTAACACAGATTGCAGGCTGCAATGCATCCAGAAATCTTTCATGGGGGTGGCCGGTAGGGGGGCCACATTAAATCTTGGGGTGGCACACAAAAACCATGAGCTATTTTTTTTTTAAATTCATTCTGCTAAATGTAGTAAAACTACCTTTAGAAAACCATCAGAAAGTTAAATAGTTATAGATTATGGTAGATATCATTAGTACAGTGTTTTTTTCAACCTTGACAAACAGGCATAAACAATATTTAACAGGCATAAAAACAAATGTAGAGTTTTGGGTTGTGTGTTTGTGTGCGTGCGTGCGCGCGTGCTGAAACCGGTGCTCGCGTGATGCAGGAAGAGAGGGGGGAGAGAGGGTGTGGAGCGCATACACACGAGGTCAGTCGCCGTTTTGGACTTAAGGAAAAAGTAATAAAGTCCATCTGAAGGAGACTTGTTCTTCTGGCTAAGCCTCAGCCTCACTGTCTTATCCGTGTTTTGCGTCCAGCGGCTCGTCTTTATGTCTGCGCATGTATAACCGGCAGGTCTGCCTGTGAGGGGTGCATGCCTGCTGATTAGGGATTTGGTCCAGCTGTGTCTGTCCCTATATAATAAACAGGGAGTGAGTGGATAGACAGTGGCTGCCTGCCTGCATGTATGACTGAAGTTTCTCTTGTGGGGAGGCTGAAGATCACCTTTTACTCATATTCTACTCTTTTAACTAGATGCTGTAAGTGGCTGGAGGTGTTGCAGATGTCATGAGCCACTGCGTGTTCTTTACCCACCCTTTTTATACATTTTAATGTGTTTTTAGAGTGATGTTGTATTTATAGTGTGGTTAACTCTGATTTATCTTATTGTTTTGTAGGTCTGAGTCGGGCGCCGGTGCGTGTGGTGTTGCTGAGGGGGCCTCTTGTGGCAGCGTCTTCCTCACTCCAGTTCCCTCACTGTATTTGTTTATTTCCCTTTTAGTGTGTAGTGCAAGTTTCTTTGGCATGTTTTTTTCCTCATTTTGTGTGGGTTTGTTTTAGTTGTTTTCAGCATGGAGTGGAGTGAGGTGTGCTGCCTCGTACTGGTTTAGTCCACGGCCTCTCTATTTCCCTCCCCTCCTGCACAGGCGGACGGCTCGGCCTTCCTGTTTTTATTTCTGCATCTCTTTTTTTATTGCTTTTATGTGTCCAGCTATTCAGAGTAAAACTGCAACGGCAGATTTCTAAAATAAAATTTTTAGCTGCTTTTATTGTCTCAGCCATTTTTTTTTTGGGTGGCTCCACTCTGCACTGGCGGTATCTTTTTCACAGATGCATAGGCAGCAGAGAGGGGAGGGGGTGTGGGCCGGTTTAGGTGATCAGAGCGATTTGCCGTGGCCACCCCTGTCCAACACCTGGTGGTGCCACTGATTGCAGCTAGATTGCAAAAGGGGTTTGTCAAAAAATATTGATGTAACTCAATCAGTTTTTTTAGGAGGTAGATCTATTCACAATGACATAAGTTTAGTTTTTGATTTAGTTGATTATAGTCAGGATAGTGGATTGTTTTTTTTTTTTAATTTATAAGGCATTTGATTCTGTTGAGCATCCATTCATTCTAAATACTTAAACTCTTTGGCTTTGTCCTCAAACTGATTAACTTCATAAAAATGTTGTACAAAGACATTAATAGTGTAGTTTTGGAACATAGTACATGCCCCAGATTTAATGTGAATAGAGTTACTGTATAAGACAGGGCTGCAACAGCTCTCCCTTACTGTTCATTGGGTTGCTGAACATGACAGTTCAGCAACCTGCTAGCAATCATGATTAAAAATAATATAGAAGGCATAAACATTGTTTTTAACATTCAAACAATTTCTGAGAGCCGGTTTAGCTCGTGCTGGTTTTCGGCACTGGGGTTCAAAGGGTTCGAATCCGGGCTGCCTTCTCTACTTCTGTGTGCTGGTTCCAAGCCCGGATTGTTTGAGACGGTTGGACATGCGGCGTAAAACATTGCCAAGTTAACCATGCGCCTCGTCCTCTGAAGTAAAGATGATTTGCTGTGGCGACCCCTGTTGGGACTAAGCCAAAACTGAAAGAAGATTCAAACATTTCTCTCCACACAATTCAACTTTATGGAATAATATATCGTGTATAAACGAAAGTCTTTGTTTTTGAGCAATAAGTTGGAAAAAGGAGTTTGGGTGATTTCTCATTTAATGGACAAACATGGTAATTATCTTGATCAAAAGATTTCTTGCGCAAAATATAATTTGGTCTGCCCGTTGAAAGAATATAAGATAATCAATTTCATTCCAATTCCCACTAAAACTATAGCTCGGCAAATATTGTTGCAACATCATTCTTCTAAAATGAGAAACTAAAAAAAGTTTTTGAGAGGTTTTGAATAATTCATATTACCCTTCCCTGTTAAAAAGAAAATTCATTTTGCAGAATTACAGCACCACAGAAGCTAAAAGGATACTAACATATCTATCACATCCTGTCCCTCACAAAGCAAAAGAAGTGACCTTTAAAATGTTGAATATTTACCCTTCCAATCATTTTTTACATACCCGCTTTAACTGGGATAGTGATCTTTGTGTCTTTTGTGGAAATGATGGAGAAACTGTGGAACATCTTTTCTTTGAATGTTTGCATGTAAAGGAGTTTTGGTCTTCTTTTCATAATTGGCTCAAATCCAAAAATATCATTAACCCTTTAAATTGGTATACAATTAAAATTCACTTACAATTCTTCTTTCTCATTCAGCTTTTCCCATCAGGGGTCGCCACAGCAAACAAGTCACATGGTAAGCTTGGCAATGTTTTACATTAAAATTACATTGCTCTTCCTGATGCAACCTTCTCAAAGTAACTGGTCTTGGGACCGGCACAGAGGTAGAGAAAGGAACAGGGAGCAGCCCGGATTCGAACCCTGGTTTCACAGACGGAGGGCGCCGCAAACCAGCATGGGCTAAACCGGCTCCCTAAATTTTGATTACAATTAATTAACAAAAATCTGGACTTTCTGATTAATGTACTGATTGTAATTTCGAAGCATTTTATTCATACTTGTAAATTCTCAAAGGTGAAACCTCACATTAATGGATTACTCAACCATCTGAACCTATTCTCTAAATCTTTACATTTCATGAATAATAAGAATGCCCAGACATCGTGTAATTTATTTGATCTATTTAAACCTTTGTAATAGCCTCCTATTTTTATTTATTTATCTAAGTTAAGTTATCTAAGTTTAAGTTATATTTGTTTTCATATTTGTTTTTGTCTACCTTTATCTTAGCATTGATATTGTTGTCATTGACAGACATGGCGCGATTGTTTGTTAAATATTTGCTTCAATTTAAAAAAACGGTAATAGAAAATTTAGGATGTTAGTAAAACATTTATTAGTACAATAAGTCTAATAAGGTTTATTAAATTACTTAGTTAACACATTTACAAGCATTATTATTAGGATGTTTTTAAGATGCTAATGATACATTTATTGAGAAGATAGTCTATCTAGTCTATCTTCTAAGAAATATGTCTGTGTTAATCAGCTTAATAAGATTTATTAACAACCTTTGTTAACAAATTAAGAAGTATTATTATTGTTTGAGGTTCTTGTAAGACAATTATTAGCATTATAGATGTCTCACACAAGCCTAAGTGTTCATAAGCTTAAAACGTTTTATTAACTAACTTAACAAATTAATAGGCTTTATTAATGTGTAAGATGCTAGTAAGATATTTATTAGCATTATAGATGTCTTGCAAATACCTGAAAGTGTTAATAAGATTCATTAACATCTAAAGTCAGACCATATATTACTTAACTGCTTAGAAGCTTAACAAATGTATGAATTAACTTTGTTAACAGTTTATTATATCCTTTGAAGTACCTCATCTAAAGTGAGGATGGTTTTTACGACAAACAACCACAAAGCATAAAGCTTGTAAAAAATAACTTTATAACATTAAAACAGACTAAACATACACAAATCTTTCCGTAAAATAAATATAATAATTAATTTCAGACAAAAAAAAACAAGATAGGGACCCGTGTCGGATCACGCTGGCATTATAGCTAATATAAAAAAAGAATTAACAAACTATCATGAATGAAACATGGTTCAAGTCCCGGCTGGGGGACCTGAACCAGAACATCAATGGGGGATCTTTCTGTGTGGAGTTTGCATGTTCTCCCCGTGCATGCGTGGGTTTTCTCCGGGGTCTCCGGCTTCCTCCCACCGTCCAAAAACATGCTTCATAGGTTAATTGGCAACTCTAAATTGTCCATAGGTGTGAGTGTGAGAGTGAATGGATGATTGTGTACATTCTACCCTGTGACAGACTGGTGACCTGTCCAGGGCATCCTCTGCCTTCACCCACAAGTGGCTGGGATAGGCTCCAGCAGCACAATGACCCCAAAAGGGATAAAACGGTAGAAAATGAATGAATGAATAAATGAATGAGACTTAATGTACTAATAAATGTCTTACTAACACCGTAAAAATTCTATTATGATGCTTTTTAATGCGTTAACAAAGCTTGTTAAGGAATCTTAATATAAAGTGTTACCCAAAAAAAAAAAAAAATAAAAAGCTTTGTCTGCTCACTTCTGCTTACGGCTGTGAGACTACAAAGTCCTGCTATCCCTGCTGGTGGGAGATTTCCAAGCTCCTTTACGTCTGCCGACTTCAAACCAGGACAATAAAACTGACTATTTATCCTTCACTATTGAGATTTTTCTTTTGGCTGTCCTCGACAAAACCTGACAACCAGTTTAATTTAGAATAAATTCTGTTCACTCGGCGACCTGAAGAGGATGATGACATCGTGCCTGACATTTCTAAAGGAAGTTTGGGATTTGGAGCAAAAGTTACTGTTTTGGTTTCTCTCCAACAATCAAATCCCATCTAAACACTGTCTGTGTAAAAAGATTCATCAACAGATCTCTGTTCACTAGAAACTGCTTCTTACTGTGAGTCTGAAGGTCCTGGTTCAGTTCTGAAGTTTAGAGGAAGACCTTTGGACCGGTCACTCTTCATGGAGCCACAGCTGGAGGCTGCAGACTGGACTCTCTGTGTGACCTGTTGACCTCTGCAAACACCAAACCATCAGAGTGTTGGAGGATCTGCTTCTTCATGAACAGCTGATGGACTTTGACATGAACACAGACTGAGCTGTTTAGTCTGGAATAACATGACATGTTTGGATCAACAGTTTCCAGCTTTCAGCATTTTCTGTCAGTCAATCCAGACTTTTTTCTAGAAAAGCCGATTCCAATTCTCCATGTAGAAATGTAGAAATTCTGATAGCAGAAAGTCCAACTAGAACAATGTGATGTTTGGAAAGCATGAAAATCTGAATCCTAGGAGTCTGCAGTGATTCTTCTCATTAGACTGGAGCTGCTGTCAGTCAGAGTCAGCAGTCAACATGTTTTCTTCTCCAACATCTCTGATGTCTCTCAGAGACTCTCAGAAGACTCAACTGAAAAGATCTCATCACACACATGATGCTCCAAGTGAGTCTGATCAGAGAGATCCAGAACTGAACCAGACCTCAAGTCCTACATCTGAAAACTGTTGATCATCTGAACTAGAATCCAGCCTCCAAAAACTCTGACAAACACTCACTGTTCCACTGCTGGATGGATGGCTTTGAAGTTAATTGGTAAATCCTTTGACATGTCACTCCTGTTGGACCCACAGCTCGATCCAGATCCAGGTCCAGGTTGGTTCCTGTGAAGAATGAAGGTTGCTGGTGTGAGTCCTGAGCTCTGACATGGAGAAGATCATGGACAGTTGGAGATGTTCATCTCACCTCTGATCATTGCTCTGGTCGTCATGGTTACCATCTCTGCTTCTAGAGGGAGGGGCTCCCTCCTGTGGCTCCTCCCACTGATCCATGCTGCTGGTTTCACTGGATCCACATCAGCTCACACACACCTTCCTCCTTCACCTGCAGAGGAAACCCTCCTCATCATCAGCTCTGATCCTCCTTCACCAACAGATCAGCTGCTCCTCCACTGATTGGCTCTTCTCTTGTGTTTCCTCTCAGGTTCAGGTGAATGCAGTCAGACAGCAGTGGGAGGCAGAGGAAGCTGCCATCAGCTGCTGCACTTCTGCTCTCCCTCCACCAGGTGGAGACATGGAGCTGCAGCAGCAACATTTCCATTCAGTCACTTTGACAAACAAACAACAAACTTCCTGTTTCTAAATTGAGGAGAAAAGAAAGAAAGACATGAAATCTTTCTCTCAGAGCTCCAACAGAGACTTTCTCATGAATTTTGACCTCCACACAGGTTTGGATGGAGGAGAACAGGAAGGTTTGGAGTCAGAACTGAAAACTTTGACCTCCAGAGCTTCATGATGGTTTGTTTTTCTGACAGAATTTCTTTCTTCTGTCTGGGTTCTGGAAAGTTCTGACAGGAAGCAGCAGTCAGCTGATCTGAACCACTTTGATGCTGAAGACCACAGTTTGATTCCAGGAAGTGTTTAGAAAAACACAACAAGCATCAGCTGATTGCTGTTGACTTGATGAAGAAGAGTCCTCCATGTTGTCACGCGGGTACCTGTCGGCTCTGCACCTGCGCCCGCGTCTCCTCCACTGTTTGCCCCGACAACGGCGATAATCCGGGACTCCATTATACGAAAGGTCCGCTTCTTTAACGCGGTCACACACTGTTTTCCGGGAGCCACGGTTCTGGATATTCTGGAGAAACTCCCAGACCTGCTGCGATCTCTCCCTTCCACAATCAGGAGGCTGATTTTACATGTTGGTTTTAATGACACGTCTTATCGAGAGTCTGAAATGACTAAAAAGGCGTTTATCAGACTTTTTAATTTTTTAAACTCCTGTCCATTGACTGTTTTTATCTCTGGACCCCTTCCCTCCTTTTATTATAAATGATTTTATCCATGATTGTAATATTGATGGACTGTTTTTAACTGAAACATGGCTGAGCACGGATGCATCCACTGTTCTCACTGAGACTTCTCTACCCAATTTTAGCTTTGTTTTTTCCACCGGGGAGGGCAGAAAGGGTGGGGGTACTGCCTCCATAATGTCCAACTCCTTTGCAGTAAAGCAGATAACATTGGATGAGTACCCCAACTTTGAACACCATGCCTTTGTTTTTAACAGTACCTCCAGTTTTATGCATCACAGTATACAGACCACCCAAACCAAGCTCTGTTTTTATTGAGGAGTTTTTAGCATCTGTCCACACTTCCTTTAACATGATTTTAATAACAGGTGATTTTAACCTGCATATAGACAGGAAGTCGGACTATTGCACCACTCAGTTCTTGGACTTGCTCTCCTCTCTTGATTTTAAACAACACGTCATGCAGCCGACTCACAACAGGGGGCACACTCTTGACCTCGTCATCAGTCATGGTTTACCTACCAGTGTGTCCACTGTTGTGGATCTGGCTGTATCTGACCATTACTGTGTGGTTTTTAACATTACTGGTTTTACAAGGCAGGAGACCTCTGTGAGAACGGTAAAGAAATGCTACTTGACTCCTGAAGTGGTTGAAAAATTTATTACATCTGTTCGCTCCTACTCTTCAACTTTCTTACCAGCCCCCTGTGATCTACTTGTTGAAAGTTTTAACAGTAAATTAAAATCCAGCCTCGACTCAGTTGCTCCACTAAAATCCAAAAAGATAAGAACCAAAGCCACACCCCCTTGGAGAACTGAGGAAATTAAAAAATTGAAGAGACGTTGTAGATCTGATGAAAGACTTTGGAGAAAACACAAACTTGAAATAAACTATCAACAATACCAGAACCACCTAAAACTATACAATCAAACCGTAAAACAGACCAGAAATTCAGATTTTGCGAACTTCATTTCTGTAAATAAAAATAACCCCAGAGTCCTCTTCACCACAATTGAATCTTTAATTAACTCAAATATGAACAAAAACACAATGCCAGCCTCCGCCTCATTGTGTGAGGACTTTGCAGACCACTTCAGGAGCGAGATCGATTCTGTAAGATCAAACATCGTAAAAGGACAGAAAAGCCTTTTTATTGGCAATGATGGCTTGATTTTACCTGAGGAAGCACTGGACAGTTTTGACCTGGTTGAAGCTGCAACACTTGGTCGAGTTTTCTCCCAAGTTAATCAAAAACTTGTTTTTTAGACCCCATCCCTACATCACTTTTTAAATCATTTTACGGTTCTTTTGAGAGTGAGATTTTAAATATCATGAACTCCTCTCTACAGACGGGTATTTTTCCTGCTGCCTTTAAAAAGGCAGTGGTGAAACCGTTACTCAAGAAAACTAATTTAGACCCTTCAGTTTTTAATAACTACAGACCTGTGTCCAACTTGCCATTTTTAAGTAAGGTTTTAGAAAAACTTGTTTTCATTCAGCTGAATGAGTTCCTTTCTCAAAACAACATTTTTGAGATAAACCAGTCTGGCTTTAGAACGAACCACAGCGTTAATGATCTCAGGTGGATTCAGGTCAGATCTCAGTTCTAGTTCTGTTAGATCTAAGTGCAGCTTTTTATACTGTTGATCACCTGATCCTTGTAAACAGACTGAAAAGTCTTGGCCTTTCAGGGACTGTTCTCAAGTGGTTCGAATCGTACCTCATGGAGAGAAACTTTATGGTAAGCATGGACACACACTTCTCTGGGGTCCATGAAATTAATTTTTATTTTGTATTTTTTATTCTCATTTTTATTCATTTTTATTTCCAGTGCTTCCTCAGCTGGAACCTCTCCCTCTGGGACGGCTGCTGTTCAGCCACTGCGAATCTAGATGGGGACCTGCATCACCGCTTAGCTGTGGTGGAGCGGTCCCCGCCTGTGATGCTGCATTTGGCGGTCTATGCGGCTGTTCACGGAGGGGAGGTTCCAATTATCAGCGTTTCCAGCATCCTGTTTTTGTGCTCAGCCAATTTGTCCTTTGCCATCAGTTAGGGGGTGGGAGGTTTGAAAGGAGTGGGTGGCTAGGTACGGGGAGGGGGGCCCTATTTATTTATTTTTATTTATTTATTTTTAAATCGTCAATGCTTGTTTTAATATTTTGTTGTGTTTTAATGTAAAGCACTTTGTGTTATATTTTTATATGAAAAGTGCTTTATAAATAAAGTTGATTTGATTTGTTGATCAGTACTAAACAATGATGAAGCTTTGGAAACAGCAGAGTGATGAGAGTTTGCAGAGAAAGAAGATCTTCTCCAAACATTCAGAAACAGTCAAGTTAGTGAAGACAAAGTTCCAGAAAGAAACTCACTTCAGTTTCTGCAAAGAGATGAAGAGGAAGAAGTGTCTCCCTCACCGTGTCAACGCAGCTGCAGCACAGATCAACCAGGAAGAGTCCACCTGGATGGAGGCGGGGCAGCACAGGTGGGCGGGGCAACAGGTGGAGCAGCTGAAATCAAATTTTTAAGTGAGATTCAGACTGTGAGCCTTCCTGGAATCAAATCCTTGACCTACCTGTTGTCTACCAAGTGAACACACACTGCTCCACAGTCAGAGGATCAGGATTGGATCCGGTTCTGTCCTGATGTGAAAAAGGGGGTGGGGCTTCTTATTGGAGGTGAAATGACTGTCAGGAGCTGCAAGATGTTTGTTTCCTGAACTAAAGACAGAGAACAGGGGGGTATTCCAGAAAGCAGGTTATGCTAGCTCCCACGATAAGTTTGAGGCTAAGGAAGTTGATAACCTCAGCTTTCGGTTCCAGAAATGGAGGTATGTTTCAGGGTATGTCAAGTTGCCATGGCAACTCATGCTCTGAACATAACCTGGTCCGGAGCAGGTTTAGTTGAAGCTTAGTTTGTTTACAGAGAGGTGAAGCAGCATGGCGTGTCCATTTGAAGATGATTTAGTGGATGAAGAAGCTCAGATAATACTTTTTCCACCATGAGAGGGTGATAAGACCACATATGGATGTTGGAAAGATAAACTTTTTTACTTTGATCCAACTTAATTATTTGCTTCAGTTAAGATAAATCATTTTTTTGTTGGGTCACCTTAAAAATAACACTTAGTTTTCAGACAATTATTTTCCTTTCGTTCAAATTAATTCAATTAAGTAGGTGTAACTTTGATGCTGCTGTTAGATCGGCACCGCAAGGGATTCTGGGATATCATTCCCTTTGCCTGTCTGGACGGATTTGGGTTTAAGTGTGGGTTTTTTACAAAATGCGTTTAGTTGTATAGCTGTTTTACTGTGTTTCACCGTGTTTTGCTGAGCTATTTTGACCTACTATGCTTACGTCTCTGCACCATGAGTGAAAGAAAAGGAGAGGATGATGAGTTTATATAGCACCCCTACCACCAAAACCTGTTATGACAGCGATTGAAAATTCTTTAATGAGTTTTTGCACTCCGTGCATTTTTCCCCCCGTTCTTTTTATTGTTATAAAATGAGCATATCTGCCGGCTCAAACTTAGACATATGAAAGTTCAAGAAATATAAGTAATTAAGATGGAAAAAAGATTAATGGAGTAATGTGACATTTAGTTAGATAAATACGTAAACTTGAGTTGTATAAACAATTATTGAGTTTGAATAAATTTAACTAAATTATTTAAATTATTTATCAGCTGTGTTACTTTTTTGATGGACTTATAATCTTTATCCGCCGTCATCAAAATCTCAGACTCCGTCTCACTTCCCTCTCAAGTGTCGCGCTTTCTATTTTTTTCTCCACGCGTTTCCATGGTGACTCCAGAAATCGGCGATCTATTGAGAATGTCTTTATGTACCGTGCGTTAACCCAGGGTTACCAAGTCGAGCGTAATTACGCCAACTCATATCTGGTCTTTTGGAACCGACATACCCCGAGTAAGCAAGTTCAGGCGGATTTCAGCCAGAGTTCAGGCTCAAAGTCAGGCTAGTTTAAACATGCTTCCTGGAATACCCCCCAGGTTCAAGAAGAAACCTGACAACACCTGACAGCAGCTGAGAGGAGGGGTATTCCAGAAAGCAGGTAATGCTAGCTCCCACGGTAAGTTTGAGGCTAAGGAAGTTGATAACCTCAGATTTCGGTTCCAGAAATGGAGGTATGTTTCAGGGTATGTCAAGTTGCCATAGCAACTCATGCCTTAAACATAACCTGGTCTTGAGCAGGTTTAGTTGAGGTTTAGTTTGTTTTGAAAGAGGTGAAGCAGCATAATGTGTCCATTTGAAGATGATTTAGTGGATGAAGAAGTTCAGATAATACTTTTTCCACCGTGAGAGGGTGATGAGACCACATATGGATGTTGGAAAGATAAACTTTTTACATTGTTGATCTAACTTCATTATTTGCTTCAGTTATGATCATTAAAAATCTTTTTTTTTTTGTTACGTCAGTTTAAAAATAACATGTAGTTTTCATACAGTTATTCTACTTTTATTCAAATTAATTCAATTAAGTAGGTGTAACTTTGGTGCTGCTGTTAGATTGGCACCGCAAGGGATTGTGGGATATATTTCCCTTTGCCTGTCTGGACGGATTTGGGTTTAAGGTTAAGTGTGGGTTTTTGACCAAATGTGTTTAGTTGTTTAGCTGTTTTACTGCATTTTGCCAAATTATTTTGTCCTACTTTGCTTAAGTCTCTGAACCATGAGTGAGAGGGAGGGAGAGGATGATAACTTTATAGAGTACCCCTACATTTTGTAAGTGCAATGCCAATGTTGGAAAATTTGTACATGAATGTATGTACTAAATGTATATTGTTTTGTTCTTTTTATTGTTATAAAAATGAGTATATCTGCCGGCTCAAACTTAGACATATGAGAGTTCAAGAATTATAATTAATTAAGATGGAAAAAATATTAATTGAATTGGAGTAATGTGATATTTAGTTAGATAAATATGTAAATTTGAGTTGTATGAACAATTATTGAGTTTTATAGGCATAAGAAATAAGGTTAAAAAAATTGAACTCAATTATTTGTTACCAACTGAAGTAATTCATTTTAGTTGGCAAAATTGGGTAAGATATATATATATACACTGACCAAAAATATAAACACAACACTTTAGTTATTGCTCCCATTTTTATGGTATAAACTCAAAGATGTGATTCATTTTCCACATACACAAAATAACCAGTTCTCTGAAATATTGTTCACAAATCTGTCTAAATTTGTGATAGTGAGCCCTTCTTCTTTGCCAAGACAATCCGTCCCACCTTACAGGTGTGCCATATCAAAATGCTGATTAGACAGCATGATTATTGCACAGGTGTGCCTTAGACTGGCTACAAGAAAAGGCCACTCTGAAATCTTCAGTTTTGTTTTATTGAGGGGGTCAGCGGACTCAGACAACCAGTCAGTATCTGGTGTGACTAGATACTTCTCCTTCGTATAGAGTTGATCAGGTTGTCTATTGTGACCTGTGGAATGTTGGTCCTCTCTTCTTGAATGGCTGTGCAAAGTTGCTGGATATTGGCTGGAACTGGAACACACTGTCATATATGCCGATCCAGAGCATCTCAAACAGTATTATTATATATTAATAATATATATATATATAGTATTACTCCCTGGATAAGTACCCCCTCCCGCACACACACAATTTTACGATATCCTTGTGTGTTCCCTATCTTTATTTGGCCGTTTTACACCATAATGCATGCATTTTATAGACTCGTATCACGGGGGGGTCAAACTCAGGTGCACAAGGGACCAATCCAAAACATGCTTTTAGTTTTTGGGCCGAAGAAGAAAGGTAAACTTTTAAACCTTTAATACTGAACTTTTTGAACATTAATATGAATAAAAATATACAGGAATGTCAATCCAGAATAAATTAAGTTAAACCTTAAATAACATTTAATATTTTTCTTTCTATAAAAATAATACAAATATGAACATGCTACAGAACAAAACAAACAATGCCTGGAAATGTAAATAATTAGAAATAATAAATCATGTCTTTCTGTTTTCTTTGATCTTTTATCATTTTTTAGAGATGGACTCCTGCATCATTTTTAGCAATAAGTTCATTTCTTGGTGTGTGACGTCCTGTGTGCGTCTTTGTGACACGGATCAGAGAGATTTGATTTTTTTTTTTTAAAACCTGTTATTGTGAATATTATTTGTAGGTCTTATAAAACATTAAAAACTAAATCATAGAACTCATCACTGGAATTACTCCAAAATTATTTGGCATTTCCTTAATTTTCTGCAACACCAACAGTAGAAATTCTCTCTCTCTCCAAAAAAGCTCAGTCAACTCAGTGAACTAGAAAATTTCAGTTCATGAACATTTTTGTCTTTTGTTCAGACCTGCTGTGGTTTTTCTCAGGTGAACCTACAAGGTCTTTCAGAATGATCCAAATTCAATACCCTCTGCTGGTATCCCAGAAAATGTTTGATTATTCTCTCTGCCAGCTTACAGCCCTCACAACTCAACCTAACCTTAAAAACGGTGATCAACATCAGATCTATCCAGCCGTACGGTTTAGATCCAAACTGGATCTTAAATTCTTTTGGAAATGACCTCCATCTGAGAAAACTGCTACAAGAACATGTTAAAACAGCAAATCATGAAGTTCATTGGAGTGGGTCTTTAAACATCAACTTTTTCATGAAATATATCAATATTGTATGACTTGGTTTCAAATAAAGGATTTTTTTTTCCCAGTTTGTAAATTAATCATTGTCACATCCTTCACACAGATTTTGACAGCTAATACAAAGAAAGTGACCATGTAAAACTGCTGAGTTCAATGCATGTCACATGTGTGGGGGGGTGGGGGGTGGGCATAGACGGGAGGCAGGAGGTTTCAAGTTGAAAGGGTTTGAATTCGGGAACCAAGAGCATGCCAGCCCGTCAGCTTCCTCGCCGGATGCTAAAGAATATTTCACAGTGAGGAAGAGCTGCTTCCACCGGTTCCTGAACCGCTATTAACAGAAGTTTGTGCCCCTTGAGGAATGATTACGTATTTGATTCTACTTTTTGATGACACAATCACTTGGTTCTTCACATACATGAACATTGTGTGTGTTGTATAACCAATGTGCTCGCTTGCTGCAAACTGAACAAACTGAACCGGCATGAATCACCATATAAGGACATGGAAGTGCTGAAGACTGTCTCTGTTTTCTGTCTGTGCTGAACGGGTTATTGAACAGAAAAGAAACCTGTGTAGAGATGCAGACCCAACTGTCCTTCACATCTGCTCTCTTAATCTGGTGCTTGTATGGACAGAGAGCCGTTGGATGCCATGACTTGATCTACACAGTATTCTGTTGGGTAGTAAAAATAGAAAAGAAGTGCTCTGATCTGTTCCCCCTTTACAGCAGGAACGTTTTCAATCTGTCATTTCCCCAACCAGTTTTCCTGACTGTTTACCCACTGGACCACTTCAGAAACTTTTGAGGAGTCCCTGAAGGACCATTGTTTGCAAAGTGAACACTTGTAACATTCAAGGAAGTTTACTTTGTACTTTACCAACAAGTGTTAACTTTCCAAATAGCGACAAACCTCCAAGTTGATTTCATGATGGACCAAATGTCTGTTCCTTTAACAGAAACTATAGAATCCAGATGCTTGACTTTACTAAAGCAAAGGAACCTTAAATGGTCCAACTCAATACAGTTGAATGGGTCAATTTTCTAATAAAAATGCCGGAAATACCGGACCTTACCATATAGTGTCACTGAGTGAAAACGAGGCTTTATTTACAGTTTTTATTTCCAGTTGCACCAAAATAAGTCTTTCTGTATGTCTGGATCCACAGCAACCATTTCTGCTGGTGAATGTTGTTTAGGAGAGGATTAATAAAATGTTTACTTAGAACTGCAAACCTCTGGAGCACAGATCAGAAATCTTTAGGACATGAAGAGCCAATTCCAAATATTCTCCTTATCATATGTGACTTCATCAACTAGACTGTGAACTCGAAAGATATTAATAGAAAGAAATACAAAAATATTTCCAATAGATCTGAAATGTTAGTTCATTCACTAACAGGAGGTCAAACAGCTTGTTAGACAGATTTTGGAATTAACTCAAAAAAAGTTCTTTCATAACAATATTGCAGAAGGAAATAGGTCATTTGTCATTTGTGGTAAGTCATACCAACAGCAATAGGATTTTTTGACCAAAAAACCAGCTGTGTCATCATAAACGTGTTCTGCAGATCATGGATTCTCTGCTCAATTGTCCTCTCATGCTCGCGGCGAGCTCACGTTATATCCAAAGACACTCATTTCACCCCACCAGTCATAACCAACAGTTTCAAAATCACAGGATCATTTTTGCAACGTTTTCATAAATTTTAATGTCAGATTCAGACTGTGAGGCTTCCTGGAATCAAACCTTCAACCTGCCTGTTGTCTACTAAGTGAACAGCCACTGCACCACAGTCAGAGGAACGGGATCTGATCAGGTTTGGTCCTGATGCTCATGAACATGGTGGACAGGAAAAAGGGGGCGGGGCTTCTTGTTGGAGGTGAAATGACTGTCAGGAACTGCAGGATGTTTGTTTCCTGAACTAAAGACAGAAAACAGGTTCATGAAGAAACCTGACAGCAGCTGAGAGGAGGGGCGGAGCTTCAAGCTGATTGACAGGTTGTTGATCTCAGTGACTGTGAAAGGTGAGGTCATGTGACCTTCTGCTTCCAGATGTGCATGAACTCCCCTCATCTGTCATCTACTGACACTGAAGCAGAAACTCCTGATGGAGCTGAAGGGAGGGGCCTGACTATGTCCTGGAAACAGCTCCTTCTGATCATCAGTCAGACTCAGAGGAAGAGAGAGTTTGTTCACATGCAGCTCAGGAAAATGGTTGACAGTGAAGCTGAGAAGCTTTTCTTTCCATGTCTGTTAGAATCACAATGCTTCAATTCAATTCAATTCAGTTCAATTCTATTTGTATAGCCCAAATTCACAACAACAGTCGTCTCGATGGGCTTCGTATCGGTAATTGAAAAGGTTAAACATAAAATCAAAAGGATCATCAGTAGGAAAATACTAAATTGAACTAACTAAACAGACTAAACTAAACTGGACATCTCTGCCCTTAGACCCCCTTCGCGGATTCTAGAAAAAACGACATGAAGGAGGGATCCTCCCCCAGGACGGACAGGCGATTTACCAGAAATCTTAGAGGAGAATTAACTTATCTAACTCTACAACTACATTTACAAAGTCCAGCAGATGATCTTCATCCAGATGGAATTGGGGGACGGCTGGGGGTGAGAGACGAGCCAGAGGCAGGATCTACAGCCAGGTGTAGGAGCAAGACGAGGTACACGGTCAGGTACAGGAGCACGGATGAACCATCTGGAATCTGGAAGCACTCCGACTCCCCAGGAGGGGAGAGGGAAAGAGGGACAATACATGAATCGCACTGCACCAAAAAGAGGCATGGAGAACTAAATGATGAATTAAAGCCGCAAGCGGCGTTGTATGGCCCGCAGACGCAACCCGCCTTCCACGCCCAACTTTACGCACCACCGTCCTCACCGCCCATGTTGATAAAGGCTAGTCAAAATTGCTCATAATGCTAATTATGCTAACTATGCTAGCTATGCTAATGTGGCTAAAAGTGCCACCATTTCGATCAGCATCATCAACTGACTCAGAAAAACACATTTTCAAAAATGCTAATTATGCTAACTATACTAGCTATGCTAATGTGGCTAAAAGTGCTAACATTGCGATCAGCATCATCAATTGACTCAGAAAAATACATTATCTAATATGCTAATTATGCTAACTATGCTAGCAATGCTAATGTGGCTAAAATTGCTAGCATAGCGATCAGCATCATCAACTGACTCAGAAAAACACATTACCTAAAATGCTAATTATGCTAACTATGCTAGCTAAGCTAATGTCGCTAAAATTGCTAGCATAGCGATCAGCATCATCAACTGACTCAGAAAAACAAATGACCTGAAATGCTAAATATGCTAACTATGCTAGTTATGCTAACATAGCTAAAAGTGCTAGCATAGCGATTAGCATCATCAACTGACTCAGAAAAACACATTCCTCCATTGGTGAGAGCTATATGTTAAAGTACTTATACTGGAGGGAAGACTTTCAACTTCTGATGGATTCTAGGGAACATTTGGAACTAGAATGTATGCTTCAGTCTCCATCAGCTGTCAGTCTGCAGCAGCTTCATCTGCTGCCTCCATCCTCTCTCTGTGAGTCTCTGCAGAGTTTTTCTGCAGCTGCTGGTTTTTCCTGCAGCTGCAGCAGCATCAGAGCCAGAGAGCCAAAGAAAGGGAAAGTCTGAGAAGGAAGCAGCTCAGGCTCTGCAGCTGACGGTGCAGCTTCAGGACTCATGAGGAGGAGCATTATGCTCTGATGCTGCTGGAACATCTCTGACTGAGATGATCCACATTCAGAAGAGAGTTTCAGAGTGAAAGACGGTGGAAGAAGAGAATCCTGAAGGTTTCTGTGCAGACATGAACTCAGTCAGAGCTGCCTGACGTTGGAGGATCCAGAAGAAACCAGAGCTCATGAAGGTGGTTCTGTTGGAGCAGAGAGCAGAACTTCATCCCAGTTTCAGGAACAATGCAGGCCTGCTGTTCTGACTGGAAGAGTTCTCCTGAAATGTTCTGTTCAGATTCTCTCTTCAGATCACATCTGTGTGTGAATGTGGAGGTTTGTCTGAACCAAGCTGCAGCTCACTTTGAAGCTCCTTCAGGCTCACAGCAACAATGACAAAGACTGAAGCTGCTGTGCTGCCCTCTAGTGGCAAACATGGCATCTGCAGCACACATTTCTGCTTGGTTTTTGGTTTCTGCTTGTTAGAAAGAAACAAATATTTAATATTAATACAACCAGTCCACTCAGACAATGTTTCTCTCCTTCACTGTCACATCCAGAAACACTGAACAGTATTCATCAGTGAAGAAGATTCTCTATCTTTCACCAGCTTCCTTCTCTGGAAGGAAACATCTTCATCATCATGGACAGCCAGACCAACTCTAGAACATAATCTTAGTTCTAGACTAGTAAATGATCCTGAGTGCGAGCTCTAGGAGGTTCGGATGTTGTTTATCCTCTTCTGTCTTGCAGACAGGAACTCCTGCTCCTGGTCTCCTCCTGCAGATCTCGGGTCATGACTCCCCGTGGAAAACAAGGGAGCAGATGAGAGAAAACATCCTCCAGAAAGCAGCTCCACACTCAGACTGAGTTTATAGAGGCTGACAGGACTGAGGTTCTGACACAGTTGGATAAAGGGATATCCCATGATGCACTGGGACTTTTCAGTCTTTTGTATAGATTTATCAGCCTCGTTTATTTCATGTTTGTTTGCTTTCTTCATTAATCTGTAATTTGAAAATCTGGAGTTGAAAATGTTTTTTCTCAGCTTCAGGAAGCTTACACAAATCTGACACGCTTTTTCTGCAGCTGGAGATCCTAAATGTGTTCGGATGGAGGTCAAACATCTCTTTTTGATGTTAAATCAAGGATTATTTTAAATGTTTTAGATGAATTTCTTTTGTGGATGTTCTGTACTCCAGTTAATTTCTCTCTTTTTGTCCTTCTTGTTTCCTCTCAGTACTGTTATCTCAGACGATGAAGAAAACTGAATTTTCTTTTAATTAAGACAAACTATTATGATCTAAACCAATCAAAGTTTCTGCTGTTAAGATGCTGACAAAAATGGGGTTTCATCCTGCAGGTTTACCTGAGGTTCCTCTCCTCTCTTTCCCCTATTTACTGAATTTCTTTGTGTAATTTGTTTTATTTTAATCAAAATCTGAATCAAATGATTTTCCAAATACTCTGCATTAAAAGGTACTGAGTGTGAAAGAAGATCAGACTTTTCTGTCACTTTGGATTGAGGTCAGAATGCGTGATTTCAGGTTTTGTTGAGATTCAAAACCTCATAATCTATGTATATTTGTACAAAAATGAGCTCTAAAAAGAAAACTGAGGGATTTAAGGCAACAGAGAAGACAGGTTTGATGAATCCTGCTCTACAGTCGATGCAGCAGAGACAGAAACTGAAGCCTTCATCACATCATTAGCAGAGAAAGGAGGCAAAATCTCTAGCCTCCACTTTTATTTTATTTTATTTTATCTTCTGCTCCATTTTGTTGTCAAGACTCCAAATAAAAGTTTTCTTTTGTGTTTTTTAGGCACAATACTACATTCCAAATAATATCACATATCAGTGAACTTCCTGCTCAGCCAAATGGTTATTTTAAAACCTTGTTTTCATGTGTTTATTCAAGGCAATAAGAACACAACAAATGTTTTCTATCCATATTTTTTATCTTGTTAAAAAATCGTTCTTGTTTCAAAAAACATAAAGAAAATCCTGTCCTGATAAACAGAAACAGTTTATAAAAGCTTGTAGATTAAAACTAAACTCAGTAGAACACAGTCTCTGCTCTGCTCCATTCTGATCCCCGCAGACAACAGATCCCATGAACGCCTTTGTTTTCCTGGTCTGAGCTGGAATCTGGATCTAAACTGGAGAATTTTACCTCTGTTGGAGAGTAAATTTGACTATTTAGACTGGGACCAAATACTGTCTTTTCAGAGTAAATTCAATTTGAGTAAAATTCACTCTGCAAATTTTGCTGTATGTGTGAGGATTATTCTGGAATTACTGGCTCCATTTTTCTGAATTATGGGTTACAGCTTGTTCACATGAATATTGAGGTCATGAGAGAAAATCTCTATTTTCTAACCCTAACCTTCACCATGGAAAGACTAGAAATCTCCACACCACTCTAGAACCTTCTAGAACAGTATTATGGATGTTATTCAGCTGAATCACTGGATCCATTATGTTAACATCAAAGCGATCATGTCAGATGAAATCCTTCCTGTTTGGAGTTTCATGTCACAATAGGATCCCAGATTCCATCAGGCTCTGCAGCCCTGATTTTGTGATGAGTTCCTGCAGAAACTCTGGAAATCTCATGTTGATTCTCTCCCAGTTGACATCCATGGAGATTTTCACTGCTGTTGTTCAACTGTAGAGTTTGTCACAGACGCTCAAACTCATGAAGAGTTCAGCTGGAAGTTGAGAACGAGGCTTGAAACCAGCAGCAGTTTGAGTCCATTCCCACAATTTTCTCCATTCAGTTTCTGCTACAACAAGCCTTTATTTTGAAAGAGCCAGTGGGGCAGAAACAATAGAAGGAGGAGATTACCAACCCCCCCTGGAATGTTGCCCTGTGCAGTGGACTAGTGGGGGGCAGGACGGCTGAAATCCAATCACAGAAGACTGTTGCAGCTTCTCCAAAGTCAACCAATCAGATGTTGTTGTTTGATTCTTTGTCTGAAGTTTCACATGGAAGCTTCCAGAGTCTTTTTTTCTGTTTGCTCTGCAGGCTGAGCAGAAACTGACTCCCTGCAGGATCACAGGAACTTTCAGGAAAATCTCCAACCAGGAGAAAAGTTTCTGTTTGACCTTTTTCTGGGATTGTGAGATCAGGCAGATGATCAACGAGCTGCAGTGAAGAGGACGGCGGTGTTTGTGGGAGTTGGGACGAAGATCGGATGTCTTCAGAACCTCAGGAAGGTTCTGTCAGAGTAAACAACTTTCTGCTGCTGAAGGAAACCATCGTTCAGAACGAGGAGGAGCTGAAGACCAGGCGAGTGAAGACCGGCCGCTCCCCCCCGACCCCACCCATGTGTGGAGGTGTGGGAGTGCTGTGTGTGTGCTGCAGGTAAAATAGGAGGTCCTCAGTGTGGGGGGCCCCACCGCTGCCAAGCCGCAGAGTCCCCCACTCCGGGGTCCCTCTGAGTGTGGTGTGTATTTGCTGTGTGTGTGCTGCTAGCATGCAGTGTGTGTGTCTAAAGAGGAAGTTAAAATTGTGGGGGGGGCAGCGAAAGGTGAGCACGGATATTTCACCGTGCCCCCCTCCACCAGACCCCCTCCACAAGGCCCTAGATGAATCAGAGTGTCTAATAAGCAAGTAAAAAGCGGGGAGGAGGGAGGGTGCCGACGAGTACCCAGAAAGGGGTATCCCCAGTGAGCCCCGCCAGCATACCCCTCCCATCCAGTTCCCGGAGCCCTATGTGCCTGTGTGCAATATTTGTTTGGGTGAGAGCGGGGAGGAGCAGGCGGATGGGCACAACCGGGGGAGAAGGCTCCCCCGAGCGACCGGCCCCCCAGCCGGCCGCGGTAGGCGCCCCCCCTCCCAGAGCGGCCAGGCAGCCAGAAACGACAAGCCAGCCGCCAATCAGATGTTTCTGTTAAAGCTAGCTAGCACTGCTAGCTGGAAGAGAAGCAGGAAGAAAACGCGGCGCCTTAGTAGCGGCCTGCTTCACAAATTAAAAAAAAAACCTTTTCCTGGCACAAAAAGTTAGACTGTGGCTGGTAGAGAAAGTAGGAATGTGCTTTAAAATAATTTTTATGTTGCTGCTCTGGAAAGCCTCAGGAAACACAACTCCACGCCATCATGGTGTCTAACAGTCCCTCATGTGTTGGATTTTTAAAAACACATTCACTTTCAGAGTTCATGTTGTCAGGAATCCTTAATGTGTCTGTCTGCTGCTCTTTTCCTCACAGATCAGACACAACAGCTTCATGATGAGAACAGAGAACAACTTTTACACAAAGACTCACCAAAGAAGAAAATGGAGAAACTCCAACGTCTGTGTCTGCTGGACAAACTCTGCTAAATGACTTTGAGAGCAGAACTCCTCCCTCTGTGTGTGTGTGTGTGTGTGTGTGTGTGTGTGTGTGTGTGTGTGTGTGCGGGTGTGTGTCTGTTTGCTCTGCAGTTACAGGAAACTCTGTGACCGCAGCTGCAGCAGTCAACAGTTCAGAGGATCTCAATGTTTCTTCCTCTGGAGGAAAGATGCAGCAAAATCCTGAGACTTGTGCTATGTTCACTCCATTTGATGTACGTTAAAAAACACTTGTTTAGCACGTACCACAACGTGCGTCACACTCACACTGTCTAAACCGTTAGACAATGAACTGCACGCATCTGCAAGCAGGGAGGGGCTTCTTCTACTGTTTGCTAGTGTGTGTCCGCCTACAGCTGGAAGAGGCTTGATGTGAAATTGAGAAAGTGTTGCAAATCTCACAAATGACTTAGTGTTGTGTAATTCAGGCGGTGCACAAACTGCAATCATTAATTTCTCCTCTATTCTCTGACAATTTTCCAATTTAGGTGGCTACACCTTCTTGTTTAAAGACGCTGATTCAAAGTGACAAAGTGACAGCAAATGCATGTGACTACAGAGCTACAGAGGAAATGGAAGTGGAAACAACCACAAACAGAAAGAGGTAGAAAGGTTCTGCTATCTGCTAAAGAAGCAGAACGTCTCCTTCTAAGAAGAATCCAGAGTTCCTGATCACAAACATCAACTGAAGCCCAAATCAGAGCTGATCAGACTGCATGGAGCCCAAGCTCTAGAAAAGAGGAGAGAAGAAGAAGTCGTCCACATGAAGCTTCACCTTAGAGGAAAAGAGGAGCTGCTGAACTAAAGTACTCGAGTACTGAGGAAGACTTTCAACCTCTGATTGATTCTGTAGAACATTTGGAACTAGAATGTAGAAAGTGCTTCAGTTCCATCAGCTGTCAGTCTGCAGCAGCTTCATCTGCTGCCTCCATCCTCTCTCTGTGAGTCTCTGCAGAGTTTTTCTGCAGCAGCAGCATCGTTTGAAAGAAGAGAATCCTGAAGGTTTCTGTGCAGACATGAACTCAGTCAGAGAGCGTCTGAATGTTGGAGGATCCAGAAGAAACCAGGAGCTCATGAAGGTGGTTCTGTTGGAGCAGAGAGCAGAACTCTGATCCCAGTTTCAGGAACAATGCAGGCTCATGTTCTGGACTGAAGAGTTCTCCTGAAATGTTCTGTTCAGACTTCTTCAGGATCACATCTGTGTGTGAATGTGGAGGTTTGTCTGAACCAAGCTGCAGCTCACTTTGAAGCTCCTTCAGGCTCACACAGCAACAATGACAAAGACTGAAGCTGCTGTGCTGCCCTCTAGTGGCAAACATGGCATCTGCAGCACACATTTCTGCATTTCTCAACATTTTTGAAGCTCATCCAGAGAATGCCAAAAGTGTGCAAAGCAGTAATCAAAGCAAAAGGTGGCTACTATGAAGAACCTACAATATGACATATTCTCAGTTGTTTCACACTTTTTTGTTATGTCTAGAATTCCACATGTGTTCATTCATAGTTTTGATGCCTTCAGTGTGAATCTACAATTTTCATAGTCATGAAAATAAAGAAAAGTCTTTGAATGAGAAGGTGTGTCCAAACTTTTGGTCTGTACTGTAAATAAAAAGGTTAAGTGTTTTTTTGTCTTAACCTGAAAAAAATCTGTGAATTTATTTAAATCTTTCCAAGTTTTTTATAGAAAAATCTTTGAAGAAGACACAGAAACAAGAAACAGCTTTAAAATCTTTGTAGATTGTTGGTGAAAAATGTTTGCATTCCAAAGATCTTTATTTTTTTCACTTTTCTTCTTTCATGTTACATCTCAGTTATTTACTTCATAAATTTGTGAATCTAATTTTAATTAAATTAAGTAAATGTCTCTATTGTTTTTTCACTGTAATAAGAATTTCATAACTATTGCTTGTCTTTGTTATTAACTATCCAGTTTATTGTTTATTTATAGTTGTAATTATTCTCTTTAGAAACAGTTTTTTAGGATCTTTTTTGCTTGAATTTTTATTTTATTTTACTTGTTTACTTAAGAATTTTTTTATTCATTACTGTAGTTTAGAAATACAATAAATGAATGTGATCAGGTTTAGTTAGTCTCTGATGCGTTTTGTAGTCAAATCTGAACATTTTTTTTTATTTATAGAACACAATACAAAACAATACCAGAACATTTACACAAAAATTACAAAATATGGCGAATACAAAAGAGAATACTATAATTGGAAAGGAAGCAAAAAGAAGAAAAATTCTTATCAGTATGCAAACATAAACCTATTTATATTCATAATCATAGAGAAATCAGGGAAACGTATAACATAAGAAAACAACAATTTCAGAGTTGGATAGTGTTGCAAAAAGCAGGGGGATACAAAATATAAATAAACTGTCTTAGACATCAGGAATATCACTCAGGGTGTCATAAATTGTTATGGCTTTAGGTGAGTCGATTAACTTTATGGATTTTAAGTATAAATTGACCTCATTATTAAAGAAGTTAAAGCTGGGGTGGCATTTCTGTAACCTATTTTTGTGTATAAAAAACTTGGCTAAACATAGCACAGTATTGATACATACATTATTTACATTGTTGTGAAGTGACAGGCCAAAGATTATGACTTCTTTGAAAAAGAAGTCCATGATGAATGGAAATTTATGTCTTAACCATTTGTAAACATCCAACCAGAACACTTGTACAACATTACACAGGAAAAATATTTGGTCAATGTCTTCAACAGCAGTTTGGCAGAAGGAACAGCTGTTGTCATCAATGTTGAATCGTAATCTAAGTAGTTCTTTGGAAGGATAGATGTCATTCATAATTTTGAAGTTTGTTTCTTTAACTTTTGGGGGAATAGGAAGTTTCATGAAATCGGTTCTTAATTTAGTAACAACATTTTGTTCAAATTTCTGCAGTATATTATTTTTGTTCTGTCGACCAGGAAAAAACCTTTCAATGAACCAATTTCTGATAAAAGAGTTATTACATTTTCTGTCCATTAGAGGGCATCCTTCAATTGATAATGTGGCTAACTGTGGTTTTATCTTTAAATGTGTCATTGTGTTCCTTGTTAGAAATACAAATTCTCGAGGAAGAGAATTGCGTACTTTTAAAAATTCTGAAATAGGAGGATTAAAGTTATGTCTTAAACAAAATTGCTCATAATCTAATAAATTTCCCTCCGTATCCATCAGATCAGACACCGACCAGACTCCTCTGTCAAACCATTCAGCACAAAACAAAGATTTGTTTCTGTGGAGGATGTATCTGTTGTTCCAAATGATATTTGAGTGTGGCGAGAAATTATGCACATACAAGATTTTCCAGTATAGCAGAATTTGTTTGTGGAACTCTGATAATGCTATAGGGAGCTTATTAATGTCAAAATCACTAATAAGCACCAACTTTAACCCGCCTAATTTGTTAAATAAATAATTTGGGACACAAAACCAGAAGGATTGATTGTGTTTGATCCACGATTTCAACCAGTTTATTTTCAGGGTTCCGTTAAGACAGTCAAAATCAATAACTTTGAGACCCCCATCCTTAAATTCTTTGACCATATAGTTTTTTTTTCATGTAATGAGGCTTGTTTCTCCAAATAAAGTTAAACGTCATTTGGTTGATGGATTTTATCATTTTGTTTGGGATGGCATTAGAGTAAGAGGGATAAATACATCGAGACAAACCCTCCATCTTTGTCAGATAGATCCGACCCAGCAGCGATATGTCTCTTTGGAGCCACATATTCAACCTCGTCTTACATTCATCGAGTTTTTCGATGAATGTAACCCTAATGCTTTGGAAAAGTGTTTGACTTTTTCAATAGCTGCTTTAATTTGATGCTCATCTTTTAAAAACAGTGTTGTATCGTCTGCTAACTGGCTAATAATGATCTCTGTGCCCAAGACATTTAACTTTTTGATTTCACTACAATTCTTAATATAAATGGCCAACATTTCAGTAGCTAATAAGAACAGATATGGAGAGATGGGACAACCTTGAGGGATTCCTACATCGACTTTGAAACTTGGGGTGGTGCCATTAGGAAGGATAACACAGCTATTGATATTCTGATATAGACCATAGATCAGGTTTCTAAATTTAGTACCAAAACCAAAATTTTCCAGTGCTGTCATTATAAACGGATGCTCCACTGAATCAAAGGCCTTGTAAAAATCCAGAAAGAGAATAAATCCATTATCTTTTATAAGGTGTCGGTATTCAATGATGTCCATAACCAGTCTTATATTATTATGAATTGAGCGGCCCTTCAGAAAACCAGATTGTGTTTCTGCAATAAGTTCTGAAAGTCCCGTCTGGAGACGAGAAGCGAAAATGTACGTTAATAATTTGTAGTCTGAATTTCTTAAGGTGATAGGTCTTCTGTTGTCTATAAGTCTAGGATCCTTGTCAGGTTTTGGGATAGAAACTATAATCCCATGTTTCATTGTGGTTGGAAGTGTGCAAGTTTCAAAGATTTCCAAAAAGACTTGATGCAGTAAATTTCTGATATCTTCCCAAAAGTGTCTATAAAAGTCGCCTGTGAGCCCATCTGAACCAGGAGATTTATTGAGAGAGAGTCGACTAATGACAGCATCAAGCTCAGAGATTAAAAGTTGTTTATCGCATGTTTGTTTAAAATTGTCGTCTATTTTGGGGATGTGTTGCGTAATCTCTTTTATAAAATTGTCACAGTCTGTCCTTGAAAATTTAGAGCTGTAAAGGTGGCTATAAAATCTGTAAATTTCTGAGGATATAGCCTTTTCATCAGTAATTTCTATATCATTCACTAGAAGTGACTTTAGGCTGTTCCTTTTTTGCCTTCTCTTCTCCAGGCTGCAAAAATATGCTGAATTTTTTTCGCCTTCTTCTATCCATCTTGCTCTGGATCTGATGTATGCTCCTCGGGCTCTCTGAGTATAAAGCTCATCTAATTTAGATTGTAGGTTTAATATCTGTTGTCTATCTTCCTCAGATGGGTTAGGTTTACAACAAAGATCATTCAGCTGTTTTATTATGTCCAGCTCTTTTTTATCCAGATTTGATTTTAACTTTTTACTAAATGAAATTGAGAGTTTACGAATTCTGTATTTAAGGTATTCCCATTTTCTGACTGGGGAATCAAGTTCTTCAGATGTCTCTATTTCTGAAATCAGTGATTTAATATTTTGGCAATAATCAATATTTTTAATAAGGCTGGAGTTGAATTTCCAGTATTTATTCAAGTACTTTATACTGTTTTGGGGTTTAATGTACAAGATTACGCTACAGTGGTCTGTTAGCGGTGCTGCTGATATATTACATTTAACTTCGTGACATAACAAGTGATTTGAAATTAACCAATGATCAATTCTTGATTTTAACTTATAATTGGAATTGAACCATGTGAACTGAATTATACCTGGATTAAGGTGTCTCCATGTGTCAGTTAAGCCTTGACCGTCGCAGAAATTGTTAAATGTTCCATTAGGGCAGGGGTCGGCAACCCATCGTTTCGGAGCCACATGTGGCTCTTTCATCCATCTGTTGTGGCTCCCTGTGACTTTGGAAAACAATGAGTATTTTATAATAATTACATTTTATTTTAGTTTGTTCATTTTTCATGGCATTTCAAAGGCGCTGCTGGCTCCGCACGAAGCGCGAGCCGCGTAAAAAACAGCTTCGTAATGAGTTCGTATTTATCGGGCGAGACCTGCAGAGCTGATAGCAGGAGGAGGCACGCGGGGCGGCTTCAATAAACACTCCGATCTTCTGCCGGGAACTTGACGTGCCGTGGGGCAGAGACTGATGACAGACTGAGAGTTCGCGCCAGTGTTGCCAGATAGAGTCACAGTTTTCCAGCCCAAAAGTCATCTGAAAACCGCCAGACCCAGCCAAAAACCAAAAACAAGTTTTGATTATGTTTTTTTCCCGTACTGGACTGATAAAATGAAATTTTTTTCTAAATAAAAGATAGTTCAGACTAATAATAAAATGTGTACAATATTGAATATTTCTTCAGCGGGCCGCCTTCTCTCATTCATTTGCTTAACCCGCTCTATCCCCGCTATAACCTGCGTCGGGCTCTTTCATCCTTGTGCGGCGCTGGAGCGCCCTGACCACCGTATTTTGCGCTCTCTGTGTAGGACACACCGGGAGTGCGGGGGAAACAACTCTCAGCTGCAGAGGATGTGAACAGGTGAACAGGTAGAGAGGAAAAGCAGGTGGAGAGGCGGAGGAGGGGCTTTGGCTTCAAACTCTGTCAGAGAGATGCAAACACGGGCGTCAGATTCAGACGCAGCTTTCCCTGCGGGAGTTGAAGCAGAGACTCTGGGATTTATGAACTCAAACATGGAAACATGATTACCAAGTAGAACTCTTCAAAATAATAAACCTGATCTCTCCACATTCTCAGTGTCTACCATGCATTGATAAACACATCGCTCCATGCAGCAATCAGACCAGAACCAGTAGCTCCTCCCACACGCGGCCGCGGTATCATCTTTTAAAGAACATAATGGGTATTTGCAGCGACGTATGCTTCAGACGATGTCCGATTGGCCAATCTACATGTCAATCAAGTCCCGTACTTCTCAGTGAGGATTTTGATTGGCTGGTGGATTTTTAAGAAGTAGGTTTTTTTTTAATCTTTTCTGGCCCGCGATCTACACTCATGTCATTGAAGATCGACGTAATGAGCACCTTTGAATAATATAAACATGCATAATATATATAATGATGTCAAAACGGGTTGTGGCTCCGAGTGCTTTTCTTTTTTATTAGGGGCGGTCCCAAATGGCTCTTTGAGTAAAAAAGGTTGCCGACCCCTGCATTAGGGTGACTAGAATCAAAATTAGAGGGAAATCTGTCCATCCAGTCATCTTGCACTAGATTCAAGTCCCCTCCCACAATGATATTATTAGATGAATATGCTAATCTGAGTTGGTCCAACTGTAATGAAATTTGCTCCAATAAATTTTTATTCTCTTTGATGTTATTGTAGCCATATATGTTAACCAGGATGAATTTTAAATTATCAATATCTATTATGATGATCAGCCAGTGACCGTGTGCATCTGCTATATGGGAAACAATTTTGCCTTGGAAGTTTTTGAGAAGTATAGCGACCCCTGCCGATCTGGAATTGCCATGGCTGAAAAAAACCTTGTCCCCCCATTGCTGAGACCAAAATGATTTATCTTCATTTGTAGAGTGTGTTTCTTGTAAAAAAACAAAATCAACATTTTTCCCTTTACAAAACAAAAAAAAAACTTTTTCTCTTTGTTAGATCTCTTAAACCTCTGGCATTTAAAGAAAGTAAAGAAATACCTGTTTTAAGGTGCAGCATGTAACAAAAAGGCAAACTTAACAGACCTAAATAAGGCTGAAAGTATTACTGAACAAAAACTTTTAAGCAACAAAACCTTGAATTTACAATAACCATCTTAACTAAATAAATCACAAGACTAACTAAAGTCATGGAATGACTCTCTGACCATTAATGAAAGCATAAGGACCTCGAAACATTGTCTTAAAACCATTCCTTCTCGCCTGCTCAACTTTGGGCCACACAGCTTTCCTTGCCTCTCTGTCTTCTTTGATGAGGTCTTCTGCAAAGCGGATGTTGAGGTCTCGACAGACTGGATGGTGTTTAGTCATACGCCACAGCTCGTCTCTGTATCTCCTTCCTGTGAACTGAATGATGATTTGACGAGGGCGGTTGACGTCGGTTGGGCCCAGCCGGTGTTCCGTGTCCAGAATGTTGTCCACTTTCTCTGTCCAGGGTGGTGCGATCTTTGTGATGATATCTGCCACAATTCCTTGAGTGTCTTCCCCTTTCTCTTCTTTAACACCATTCAGTCTCAAGTTCCATCTTCTCTTGTATCTTTCTGACTCCAACGTTTTCTTTTCCATCTCTGATGTTCTCTGCTCCAACTCCACATTTTTCTCTTTCAGATGTTTCACTTCTTCTTCCAACTTTTTATTTCTGTCTTTACATTCTTTGATTTCAGCAGAGTTAAACTCCACGGCTTTGGCGATAGCGGATATAGTCAGAGTGTTTTGCTGCAGCTCCGACTAAAAGTCCGTCATCATGCCTTTGAGGCTTTCAATTGCAGCCAAGATTGCGGCGTTTGAGGCTTCTCCGGGTCTGAGAGAGCAGGTCTCATCTGGTTTTGGCTTCTTTTGTGGCGCTGCTGGTTTCAAAGGTGATGCCACGCTGTTTTTTGTCCCCTTTGCATTTGTTTCCATGTCCTCAGGCGTGCAGTAATCATGTGGAAACAGCATTTTAGCTCTAGCAGCATTAGCTGTAGCTTTAGCATTGGGTTTACTAGCCATGCTTGTATAGTTGTTGGGCGTTTTAAGGATCTTCAGTTGGCTCAAAGCTTGCTTTATTTTATCTTGACATCCAGTGGAGAGTCGGTTTTATAAGTATTCCGTCTTAAAGTAACGTTTTCGAGGTTATGTTGCGCAGGACGCTTACCGGACGTTTGCTCCCATCGCCATCTTGCCGGGAATCCACCTTTTGTCTTCAGTTTCCTTGTGCATGTTCTGAAGGTAATATGGGCTGTGCAGCCCTGCAGGTTGTTACAGTTACACATGTTCAAACTGGTAATTTGTAATCTTGTTTCAGGACTGTTCATTAAACTGTTTTAAACTTTTACATTGAAAAAGAAGTATGAGGCATTTGCACTTAGTTTAATTTAAATAAAGTTTTGGTAGGAAGCAGCCGCTAGCTCGTTGTCAGGGGGGAGGGGTCCGTGAGCAGGCTGCACGTGACGGCGATGCAGGCAGACATGATTTAATTCCATGGGATTTAGACGCTGAAAGATATATTATTTTTGTATGATGTCTCTGTAATTATCATTTTGTATTAACCTTTGGTAACCTTATTAATTTATGGTTTTATTCTGATTTATATGTTTCTTTTGTTTTAAATTTACAATTTACAATGTCTGAGTTTACCTGACACGGAGTTTCCTTGTGCATGTTCTGAAGCTGCCTGACTGCTGAGTGGATGTCAAGTTCTAATTAAAACAACAGGAGTTTGTGGTTCAGTCACAATCCTGAATCCAGCATCCAGTGTCCTGTGGTTCTCTTTTCGTCACTCCACTACCATACAACATCAATAAAAACACAACGCAGAGGGATGACGTCGAGGGGCCGGAAGCAGACTTGCTGATGCTGAGGGTTACATGTGCATGGAGCTGCCTGCCAACCCCCGCTCTACTTCCCGATGCCTTGGATGTATGGCACAGCACAAGTTCATGTCCGAACGAAGAGGGGAGAGCTTTTAAAGCAACGCCACCAAATTAACACAAGTGTGTTACTGCTGCCTCACAATTAGTGGGCGTGTCCTACTGGCCACATCTATGTAGGACAAATATGTTCTTGTGTGTATTTTATAATCTTTTAGCTGTTGTTGGATGAATGGTGAAATATTCAGTTCTTGCAATTGTAAATCTGATTCCAAAGGAGCCAGTGCCTCACCAGCCATTAACCTTACCGCACGTCACTGCGAGAGAACCTGGCTGCAGATGACAAAACGGACCGCGGTCAAGTGAGCCATCTGTGGAAGTGCGGTCTCGCTAGCCGTCACTAACTTTTTGCATGCGCGTTTACATCATAGTTTACGGTGCACACCGCCAGCGAGCTGAAAAGACGGTATAAAGCGCTAATATCACCCATGTCACAGTTACTCATTATCAAATAACATGTACTGTGCTCAGAAATCAATGAGAGATATTGCAGCTCTATATTGTCATTTGATGTACAGATTTATTCATTTATATTGCATGTCTGACCATTCTATAATCAACTACCAAGAATAATGTGTTTGTTTGAAATATATGCATTGAGTCAGATTCTAAAAGTGAGTTTGAACACTAACAAGAGTGTTTTGTGTGTTGTTGAGCATGGCATGGAATGGAATGAAACAGAGATAAAGATTCTCCACGTAAAAGGGCACATCTGGTCCAGTCATGTCAATTCATTCTAAAGGGGCTTCTGTCTAAGATTACACAAAACTTTGAATGCATTATTGTTGTTTATGATGTTCACTAATATAACAGCAAGTTTGAAGAAGATTTACTGTATAAAATTAGAGATATTGTCATTATAGTCTCATTCAGGCCTCCTTGTTCATAGTCAGAGTGTAACATGAAAACCGCCCAAAATGCCACTTTATTAAAAGATTACACAAAAGTTTCACTGGATTATTGTTGGTTATAATGTTCATGATTATCTCAGCAAGTTTGAAACAGAATGACTGGAGAAAATAAATAAAAATAAATATCTCTAATTTTATACAGTAAATTTCTTCTTCTTCAGTGAAATCCCAGACTGTCCTGGACTCTGATCCTGAAATCCTCCTGATGACAAAACCTTTGAAAGTTCAGAGTCTGGAAGGGAAACAAGCTGTGAGGAAACCTTCAGTGCAGAAAGAACTGCAGCTTCTTCAACTGGAACTCTGCAGCCAAATGAGCAGAAGGATCTGGATGAATGGAGCTTCTGCTGTTCCATCTGTCTGGATCTGCTGAAGGATCCGCTGACTGTTCCCTGTGGACACAGCTACTGCAGGAAGTGTCTTCAAGGACTGTGGGATGCAGAGGAGAACGTCCACAGCTGTCCTCAGTGCAGGAAGACCTTCACACCGAGGCCTGTTCTGGGGAAAAATGTCATGTCAGCAGCTTTAGTGGAGCAGCTGAAGAAGAGCGGACTCCAAGCTGCTGCTGCTGGTCTCTGCTCTGCTGGACCTGAAGATGTGGTCTGTGACGTCTGCACTGGAAGAAAACTGAAAGCCATCAAGTCCTGCTTGATCTGTCCGGCCTCTTCCTGTGAGGAAGACCTTCAGCCTCATTTGAAAGCAGCTGCATTGAAGAAACACAGACTGGAACCCTCCAAGAACCTGCAGGAGAACATCTGCTCCGTCATGATGAGGTGATGAAAATGTTCTGATCAGAAGAGCATCTGTTCTCTCTGCTCTGAGGAAGAACATGAGGGACATCAAACAGTCTCAGCTGCAGCAGAAAGGACTGAGAAGCAGAGAGAGCTGGAGGAGAGTCAGCAACAAATCCAGCAGAGAATCCAGGAAAGAGAGAAGGAGGTGAAGCATTCTCTGAATGCTCAGAAAACTTCCTCTAAGGTTGTGGTTGTTTGGAGAAGTCCTCCTCTTCAAAGAAGTTCTCCTGACCATCTTCAAAGCCACTTTCTGCTTTTTCAAACGCTACTGTTCAACAAAAACTTGGTTTCTGCCACCAAACCAACCTTAGACACTGAAACAGAATGAATCCAATGCAGAAATGTGTTGACACCTTTAATTCAAAGCTTCAATCAGTTTGAATCTCATGAAGAACATTTCAAAAATCCACATTTGGATCAGGCGTCTTCATCAGAGCACAACTCATGTTTCCAGGACTGTGACTCACCAATAGATCCTCATTTCCTTTACACAATCTGTTTCCATCATTTGGATTTTTCATAAAAACTTGAGTTAGAAAAGAATTGTTGCCCCAAAATGTCCAGTTTGAATAGTCTCCAGTTTGTTGTGTTTGGTTGCTAGGTAACAGGGTCTTTAATGTCTATGATGTCATGGTGGCTTTCAGAGTTGAACTCCTGAATATGACGGTAAACATTTGGATTGAACAAAAATGGGATTGAAGCTCATGCTAAATCCTGATCTCAATGCTGAAAAAACCTCCTCCTAGATTCTGGTTGTTTGGAGAAGTCCTCCTCTTCCAAGAATTCCTGAAAAAAGCCCTCATTTCTCCTGACCATCTTCAAAGCCACTTTCTGCTTTAGTTTAGTCCAAACTTGCTTTATGCTGACAACATTTACAGCTTGAATCAATCTGAAGAATCCAGGGAAACAAACCAATCTAAGTCTGCATTCATGCCACTTCAGAACCAACAAAGCATGTTTCCAGGACGCTGACTTACCAATAGAACTTGGGATTTCCTTTGCAGAATCCTTCTCCGTGTGTTTTCCTTTGTTTTTCTCCCCAAAACCTAAAGCAGAGATTTTTGCTGCGCTGCAGAACAAACGTCTGACTGCTTTAACCGCCGTTGATGGTTTGTTGTGTTTCCCTCTATAGCTGCTATGGTCTTGGTATGGTTGCTAGGTAACGCTGTCTTTGATGATGATGACGTCAGAGTGGCCTCTAAAATGGACTTTTTCTTGCGTAACCAGGAGCTGTAACCTTTAGGGCACTAGGACCCAGAAAGAGGTCCAGGCAGTGACGGTGTTCAGTGACGGACTGCGCAGCCGCACTTCCTCCAAACGCCACTATTCATCAGCGCGTGGAGCGCCAGAGTCCAAACGGGCTTAAGGCGCTTTGATAAAGCGCTCTGGAATCCAGCTATGGTGTGCTAAACGTCAGGTCCAGAACGGAAGATGCCATCAATGAAGTCTGTCTGTCAGCAGCAATCCAACGCTGATGGGGTTTAGCTTGTGGAGGATTTGAATGTTCATTTGCTCTCAGGTTGGTTCTGTGCTGGAAGCCCCAACCCTCAGTTCAGTCAAGTTAGAAAGATGCTAACCAGCTGTTCCCTCTGTCACCATGGAAACACGGACCACTTTAAAGTCGGACAGGATTTTCACGGAGCGGACTTCTAGACGTGGAGGATAAATACTCCAAGATGAATTCATCAGACATGAATCAAACAGTCTTTTCTACATAGAACAGAATGAAATCCACTGTGTTTTAGCAGCGTCTGTAGCATCACAGAGACGGTGTTCCACCAAAAACTGGGACCTGTCACATGTTGTTTCCTCGTGACAGAGCTGCAGCTTTAATGTCAATGATATAGAAGAAGAAGAATCCAAAACATTGGACTGTTTTCATGTGATCACATGGAAGCAGAATTAGGAAATCTCTAGGAAATCTGTCCTTGTTTAGTCAGCATGTTTGAATTGGAGTTTACAGTTAGATGACAATAAAGACGTGTTCAGACCAAGAAATTACTTTGATGCAGTTTTCTTGAAATAAATCAGAAAAAAGTAAAAACTCTAAATATTTCTGTGGCTGTTAAAAAATATGTTGTCATATTAATTGTTGTCTCCTGTGTGGAGGTATTTCAGTTCATTATAAACTGACATAAATGAGTAACGTTCACTGCAAACTGTGCAGAAGGCATGTTCTTTCTAAAACTGGAAATAGCACCAACCTTTTTTATCACCTGAAGCTGAGTCTCCATTTGATAATTGAATAAAAATAACATTTCATTTCCTCATTATAAAGCAACTTTATTGGAGTTTCATTTGTCATTGGTCTTTTTGAGCCAAAATTATGAAGAAATAAAAAAATGCTTTTCCAACAGAATCAGAACGTTAGCACGATACCTAAGTTTGTTCACTTTGTGCTAAATATTGATTTATTTGACTGTTGTGTTAATAATATCAACAGTTCTCTGTCGCCCTCTGGTGGTTCATAAGAGAAGCCATACTTCCAAAGAAAGTGAATCAATAAACATGAGCTAATTCTAGATGCAGGTTTGAAAACACAGATGGAAAACAGCATCAATGCAAATATTAGTCAATGTTTCCTTGAATGGAACAATTTCAGGATTTGTTGTCATAAAGTTGTGAAAAACTGTCTTGTAAAGTGTGTGGTGACGGTCCACTGTGGAAAATGACTGTTTGTGGAACATTGAGATGTGCTCAGTGATTTTGGTTTAGGACACTTTGGTTTCATTTCAAACGTTGGTTTCTCCTAAATCTACAAACTCTCTCCACAAACTGTCTCCTAACTCTCAGGGATTCCTGCTGCTGGCAAAACTCACGGCTCAAGGAACCACTTCATGAATCAGTCACGCTTTGGAATGAACTTTATTGAACAACATGTCATGGTCTGGAAGAAGCCCCAGTTCCAGCTGACAGAAGTCTGGTTCTGATCCATCATAGGTGGTTCTTTTAGAGGTGCTGATGTTGGATGGAAGAATAAGTCTCTCAGGTTATGGTTATTGAGGAGAAGATTCATCTGAGAATACGGACAACTCCCAGACCAAAGCTGTTCCTGTCTCCAACAGTCTAGAACAGTTTGTCTTGCAGGAAGTTCATGAAGTCTACTTCTCTGCTGGATTTCCATTTTCCAGTGTTTCCACAACTGATGATGTCATCAATCTGATCTTTCAAAGCACTTTACTTCCTGGTTTCACTGACAGCAAATGTTCCTAAAGATCTGACCCCCTAAAAGCTCCAATAGCAGCTCAGCAGAAACTCTGATCTTTCTAGATGTGGAGGGGCGGAGCCTGAAGTGGAAGCATCTTTCTGCAGGTGGTGCTGCAGCTTTGGGCATGTTTTCCAACTCTTTAGCTTCTGCTGTTCATGGAGTCGTGTCCCTCTGTTCTTGGAAAGGAGAAACGTCCAGAGAACTTTTCCCATTTCCACTCCCTCCTTTCAGCTGCTGCCCACTGTTCCCCTCTGAATCAGGAGGGAGGAGCTCTCATCTGTTCTGCCCACCCCCATCTAGAAAGACATCAGCACCACCTGAACATTCCAAAGCTCTTTTCCAACCCATTTCTACTGAGAAGGAACCAAACACATGAAGATTAGAACAGCTGGAACAGGATGAGGGGGAAGGCTAAAGATTCAAGTCTGTTTGTGAGTCAAAGATAGAATGAAGACAGAAATCAATAGAAAACACAGAGTTGATTCAAAAGAACATTTATTAGATCCAAACAGGCTGCAGGAATTTTACAGACAGCTTTCAGTTTGAAGCCTTTTGACACTAAGATGCAGTTCTTGCAGTTCTTGCAGTTTTTCATGCTGTCAGCATGAAAAAGAACAGAGTTTTTAACCACAAAACACCAAAGAAAAAGGAAGTTCAGTCAGAATCTTTGATCATTAACAGAACAGAGATGATAGAAAAATGAATCAACTGAGAGACTTTTGTTCACTAACTGAGATCAGACGGGATTTCTGCTCCAAAAACTGACTTCAAAGGACTTGAATCCAGACCAGTGAGTCATGTGACCACAGCGTTTGTCCGTGTCTCCACTATGAACATTCTGGTCACATGACCATGTTGGAGGTTTCTCAATGAAACTCTGTGTTTGTTTGTCAAGGAGAGTTTCTGGAGAACAGAAATCAAGTGTGAAACATCTGGAACCAGAATCTTGTGATCCAGAGTTCTGGTTCTGTCCCTGTTCCAGAGACAGAACCAGGATCCAAAGCCTGACTGTGTTTTCCCCTGACCCACACATAGATCTATGTCATCCAGAAATGTTCTGTCTGATCAATGATTCCCTCAATCCTTGATTGGTCCATCCCAAACTCACATCTGTCCATCAAATGTAGATCAAAGAAGAAAGTGATGATCTAGAAAATAATTTGTTTGTCTGCAGGTCTGTTTTTCTCCAGATCCTGGAGCTGCTGAACATCTGAATCCAACCCATGTTTCAGATCAACACTCCAAGTTAGAATGAGAAGAGGAAGTGCAGTTCTCCATCAGTCCACCGGGGGAGCTGCAGCACAATAACTGTCCACTTGATGCTGAGAGACAGTGGAGCTGATCTCAGATCAGTTCCTGCTGCAGCTCTGACACTCATCTCCACTTCCTCTGATTCCTCCATCACTCTGCTCTCCACCTCGCAGGAACACCATCAAGTCACCACATCTCTGCAGACCAGCTGCTGCTGCTGCTGCTGCTCCTCTCTGCTCCTCCAGGAGGAACATCAGACTCACCAGCCCTTCCACCTGCAAAGAGAAAGTGTAGAGACAGAGATGAAGGAGTGTCTCCTGATCCTGGTCTGTCAGTCAGTGATGCAGCACAGCAGCAGAAAGAGCAGCAGGAGCTTCAGTCCTGTTCAGAGCAGCAGCTTCCTGTCATCTTCACCTGTTGGAGCTTCTGCTGCTCTGATTGGCTGACTGTTGTCCTGAAGCCTGTCATCATTGTCCTCAGAGCTTCACTGAGAAGCTGCAGCTTCACAGGAAACTCTGCATCTTTGCTCTCAGACTAACTTTAGGACCAAACATCTGGAAGCAGCTGGACTGACTCCAACCCTCTACTGACCTCAGAGTCTGCAGTTTGGAGTTTGGACTCTCCACCAGATCCTGAAGCTGCTGAACATCTGAGGAATGAAGGTTGTTCCAGCACAGGTCCAGTTCTGTCAGGTGGGACGGGTTGGACTTCAGAGCTGAGACCAGAGCAGCACAGCTGGATTTTGACAAATTGCAGAGCATCAACCTGAATCCAGAACAAAGAGTTGAGTTTAAAGACAAAGTTCCTGTTTTTCATCCTTCACTTCTTCTAAAGAGTTCTAAAGAAGATCAGAAAGTTTAGAAAAAGTCCAAAGATGTGAAACAACAGCAGCAGATCAGAAGAGTCCAGCAGAATCAGAGAAGAAGAACATTCAGGAACATTCAGGACAACATGCAGCTGCTTCAGGAAAGAAGTCCAGATGTGTGAAAGTCAAACATCAGCCTGTGGCTGCATCCAAACCAACTGATGTTCCTGCAGCAACAGCAGAAAAAGTCCACTTCCTCTTTCTGCTCAGCTCTTCTCCAAACAGCACTGAATCATGGGAGAATTTCAGCAGCAGGATGCTGGAAAGTCTTCATCTCAGTTTTCAGGAGATGATCTTCCAGTCCTTCTCTGCTGCAGCCCTTCAAGCAGAGGCTTTCAGCTCCAACAGATCAAAGCAGAGAGAAGAAGGAAGTGATGAGGAAGAGTCAGCAGCAAATGTTGGACATTGATCCCTGATCCATGACTTCAGCTCTGCATGAAGAGTCAGAAGCTGCTTGGAGCTTTGATGGATGATGTGATGATGTTTGTGGGTGAAAAGGTGAGGATGTTTGTGGAGGATGTGTCTGTCAGAGCAGCATCCAGCCACAGCATGACTCTGTCACTGTCTGCTCACAAACATCAGCCGCTGGACTCTCAGCTGCATCTGCTGAAACACAGCAGCAGGACTCAGAGTGCATGTGAGCGTGCACGGCCGCTTCTTCTGCACGCGCTTTAAAGGAGTCTGTTGGAGCAAAGACACAAAGAAGAGCTGATGGCTGCAAGCAGAACTTTGTGGAGCACAAATGTCAGCAGACAGCTTTGGAACAAGCAGCTGCAAGAAGAAAAGAAGAAGTTCTTCTGCAGATCTTTGAAGAGAACAAGCAGCTGCAGGAAGATGCTGCTGCAGATCAGAATCTGGACATTTTTGCTCATTGTGGGTCAACACAACTTTGTCATCAAATTGATCTGAACACAACTGAAACATGGAGTCTGACCTCAGAGTCTGCAGTCTGCAGTCTGGAGTCTCCAGAAAACCACACAGATGAACAACTCCTGAATCCTGCAGGTTGTTGTCGCTCAGGTCCAGTTTTCTCATATTGGACGGGTTTTTCTTCAGAGCTGAGACCAGAACTTCACAGCTGATCTCTGATAAACTGCATCTCATCAACCTGCAATCAGACAGAAAAGTGTGTTCAGGAGCAGTGATGCAGCTGGAGGTCCAGGAACTTGGTCCATTCAGTCAGGCATGATACTGTTGACATGCTTACTATCACCTCCGTCACCTAATAGCTGTTGAACCTTTCCTGCGATGAGGTTTAAGACCGTGGTGGGAAAATGCAGGGGAGATCCTCTCCCCCGAGACGGATCTTAATTCAGGATTCACTTCCCCGTTCTGACCTTCAGAGCCTCCAGAGCGGGTTAATAAATGAACCAGCCTCCATTCTTATAGAGGACACTGTTTTTATTACTATTCTGACGAACTGAGCATCACCCTGAATGTGTGTTGAACACCCTGAACACACCAACTCTTGCAATGGGCTCTGCCCCCCTCCTTCCTAAACGCGCGCGAGTGCAGACTACATTGAGCGTCTTGGCAGAAACTCTCGGTAGACATTAGTTAACCGGCGCAAGTGAACCTCGGCGCAAAGTTTATACATTGGAGGGGGGGGGGTGATAAACAAACAAAAAAAAACGAAAACCTGAAACGGTAAAAAAGAAAGGTGAAAGGTGATCCGAACCAAAATTGCCGTACCGAAACGGTTAGGTACAACTACGTGTACCATTACACCCCTAATTTATATAGATTTAAAGATGACAATATCTTACAAAATATGGTCATTATACATTTATACAGTTATATTTGTGGTTTCACATAAACTGATTGAGATGCTGCGTTAATTTCTAAGGAAGGAGGTTGGAGATGAAAAATACGCTGGCATGTCTGCTTCCAACAGCTGCTTCCAGCTGTTCCTGAATCCTATGACAGAAGTTTGTGTCTGCATGGAGAACTGACATCAGTTGACTCAGAAACAGCTGGAAAACATCCTGAAACACTGAAGAAGATAATAGTGGAGAATAATTATCATCCGGATGAATGATTGATGGATGAAACCGGCCTCTCCTGGAAGAAGCAAAGCTACAACATGCTGCTGCTGCTGGTCTGAGACACCGTGCTCGACGCTTAAATCATGCTGCAGCATCTCTGTTTCTTAACTGAAGGAGGAAACATGGACTCGTGGTTTAAGACACAGAGAGACAGAGAGAGACACCTATGGTTCAGTCAGCTGTTCTGAATAAATAAATAAAACTCTTTATGCTGATCAATCAAATGTTCTTTACATTTTAATAAAGGTTTCTCAAAGCATCAGAAATTAAGGTTTTTGATGAGGAAGGATCAATGACGGACATTCTTCGGCCGCGTGAACGTTAAAACATCACTAAAGCTGACCCAGACATCCCATAATGTCTGCATTACCATTGCATCATTCAACACAGCGTTCTGTATTAAAGTGATGGCTTTGAGCACGTGATGACTCCCACTGTGGAACCATCAACAACAATTTCTCTGGATCTACAGAGACTTTCCCTCTGAGCAGTCGCTGCTGAAAGACATTGTTTCTGCATCTGAGACAAAGTGGAAGAAAAGTGACGTCACAAACATATTTGAACTAAAACTAACAAAAAAGATCCCAGGCGCTGTCAGTGAAACATGGCAGAGTTATGGAAAAGATGAATTAAAATACGGAAGAAATGTGTTCAATCATGACAAGTAGCGGTTAGAATTTTAGTAAAAACACTGCAGATTTGGTCTTTAGTTCAAAATGTGACAAGTTTTAAAAATATTCAAATTCAACTTTATTTATATAGCGCTTTTCATGCTACAGAGCATCTCAAAGTGCTTCCCAGAGAACGAATATAAAAATTAAAATAAGATAGAAAATACAGTAGTTAAAATAATAAACATGGTAAAAATAATACAAATAATAATACAAAATAAATTAATTAATAAAACACACAAAAACCCAACACATACACATCCCTCCATTAAAATCAAAACACATAAAATTATCCGTTAAAATTTCATAAAATCAAATAAAAACACGTGGAAAAGTAAAAACTATGTAAAAGCTTTACTAAAAAGATTTGTCTTAAGTTTTCTCTTAAAAACCTCCACAGCGGCTGAAGCCCTCACATCCTCAGGCAGGCTCTTCCACAGGCGAGGCCCACAGTGCTGAAAGGAGGCCTTGCCGTGCGTTTTAGTTCTGACCTTTGGGACCACCAGCAAACCTGCACCTGTGGACCTGAGGGCTCTGGGAGGGTCATAGACTAAAAGTAAATCTGATAAAAATGAGGGTCCAGTTCCCTGTAAACTTTTTTAAACTACTGTATTTTCCGGACTATAAAACGCACCTGAGTACGAGCCACATGTTGATACCAACAGATCAGCTTGACACTGACCGTCTCACAGTGGGAGGAGCCAGCATAGTGACAGCTTATGTATTTGAACATATACACATCTGCCAAACAGCATGCTTCTCACTTCTGTTCACAGGTTCCTCAGTTATGGGTTTTTTTTTTTTTGTTTTTTTTGTTTTTTTACTTATTGAGGTATCATACATAAAATAACAGTAGTAAATAACAGTAACCATATAATCAACATTACATCCATCAGTTATAATGAGGAAATTTACACCCGCCATTCCCCACTTTCCATGACTCTTAGGGGCTTAAGGCGGGGCTAACCCCCAGGTCTCCACACTGTTGTGCGTGTTTAAGAAGGAGCAGCAGTGAAAGGAGTGGAGAACGGGAGAGCAGCTCTCCTCTCCTTCCGCCTGTGTGGCGGCAGCAATATGGTAGTAACAGGGCTGGTTAAAAAAACAGACCATTAAAAGAAAGCAGCGGCAACAGTGACAAACTGTTGCTCCGCGGAGGCCTCTGCGCTCCACCCTTGCCCCGTGGGCTCCTTGTCTCTCCCTTCCTATCTTCTCCGACACCCCTCACGAGGGGGGCTCCAGGGAGGAGCGCTTCTTGCCCACTGACGTCCGGTCGCTGCACGTGGGGCGCGGCTGCCGGGGGACGAAGCAAACCGTGTCCCTGCAGAACAATCGGACTTAATAACGTTGGGTCTAATGGCACCAAAGGATTGTGGGATGCGGCTGGGCATGCGTGTTTCTTTTTGTTGAACCATGACTGAAGTGTCTGAGACCTGAAGTTAGCTCCATGCTGTTTGGCTGTTTATAGGTGTGTCTAAAACAAATTGATTTGCTGCTGGAAGTTGGATCATGTATTCAACCTCCACTTCTTTTTTTTTTGGACAGATTTTACTTTAACAAGAGGGGTTATGAATCTTCTGACAAACCAAAGGTATGTCTGAATAAACCCCTTTTGTAATTGAGGCCAAGCTTTATTAATTTCAATCATGTCTGAAAATCTTTGGTGTTGGACCGGACGGAAAAGGAAAGAGGGGAAGAAGAGAGAGGGATGATAGAGAGAGGGGGGGTAGGGGGTGATAATAGGAGGGGAAGTTCAACCTCCACTTCGATATCGATGGAGCGCTCAAGTCGGCCGCCGAATAAATCCATAAATTAGCCGCATCACTAAATAAGCCGCAGGGTTGTGGGCGTTGGAAAAAGGTAGTGGCTTGTAGTCCGGAAAATACGGTAATAAAATAACCTTAAAATTGATCCTAAATCTGACTGGGAGCCAGTGCAAAGACTTTAAAATTGCAGCCAAATTTTGAACAAACTGCAGCCGGTTGATAGTATTTCTCTTAGCACCAGAAAGAAGAGCATTACAATAGTCTATCCTAGATGTTATAAAAGCATGGATTAATATTTTAGCACTTGGTTGTGAGAGATAGGCTCTCACTCGGGCAATATTTTTAAGGTGATAAAAGGCAGTCTTTGAAACTGGGTTTGCGTGTGGTTCAAAGTTAAGATCTGAAACTAAAACCACACAGAGGTTTCTGACTTTACTGCACACATTTAGATAAAAAGTTGATAAATAGAATTGGACCTTTTCTCTCTCAGCTTCAGGACTAACAATTAAAATGTCAATTTTATCTTGATTGAGCTTGAAGAAGTTCTCTCCCATTCATGTTTCAATATCTAAAACACAACTTAAAAGGTAATCAATGGGTCCAATGTCATCAGGAGACACAGCCACAAATACAGTGAGGTCAATAAGTATTTGATCACCCTGTGATTTAGCAAGTTCTCCCACTTAGAAAACATGGAGGGGTCTAAAATTTTAATCATTGGAGCATTTTCACAGTGAAATGAAACCCCTTGTTTGTTAGCAAGTCGGATCTTAGAGGTTACGCTGATGGCAGATGTCTTTAAATCAACCAATTGACAGGTATTGTAATATGTGAAATTGTCACTTTTTCTTACTTTTCCGACGGTGCTTCGTGTCTAAGCTGCTACCCTCCTCATGACGTCAGCCAGTCACACACACATTTACACACTGGTGGCGGCTCTGCTGCCAAACACTGGTGCCAACCTACCACCAGAGGCAAGGTAGGGTTCAGTGTCTTCGACACATGGGTGTGCAAGGCGGGAATCGAACCTGCAAACGTAAGATTATGGGTTGACCGCCCTACCGCTGCATCACCGCCGCCCCAATATATGTGTGTGTGTGTATATATATATA
>CM074505.1:17039247-17066629 GCA_037389245.1 Oryzias sinensis | reverse complement strand
AGCCACAGAGACCACCGCTTCCCAGCCTTTTTTTGACGAACGCCAGATCACTCGTCAACAAGATGGATGAACTAAGGCTACGGATTATGAACGACAAGATCTTGAAGGACATGTGCATCTTGTTGATCACAGAGACCTGGCTCCATCCTCTCATCCCGGACTCTGCTATCCAGCTAGCAGGCTACACCGCTAAGCGCCATGACAGGACGAAGGACTCCGGTAAGAGCAGAGGGGGGGGGGTTGTGTGTCTATGTCAACAACAACTGGTGTACAAACACCAAGACTGTAGACAGTCACTGCTCTTCGGACCTGGAGTATGTGACTGTCAGATGCAGGCCCATCTATCTCCCAAGGGAGTTTACTGTGGTCATGGTTACTGCTGTTTACATTCCACCGGACGCTAATGCTAACACAGCTATCGGACATTTACATGACAGCATTGGCAGGCAGCAGAGCAGGTATCCTGAGGCTGTGCACATCATAGCAGGGGATTTCAACCACGTAGACTTAAAGCCAGTGCTTCCTAACCTTCACCAGCACGTTAAGTGCAGCACCAGAGAAGCTAAGACTCTGGATAAGGTTTACACAAACATTAAGCTGGGCTTCAGGGCTAGACCCCTACCTCACCTGGGCCAGTCTGACCACTTGTCACTGCTCCTAATTCCTGCATATACCCCCCTCAGGAAAACTGCTCCCACCATTAAGAAAACAGTAAAAATATGGCCTGATGGGGCCTCTCAGCAGCTGCAGGACTGTTTTGAGAGGACCAACTGGGACGTCTTTGAACATCCAGACCTGGAGGTGTTCACAGACAGTGTGCTGTGTTACATTAAGAACTGCATAGACACTGTTACGGTGGACAAGCACATTAGGGTGTACCCCAACAGAAAGCCCTGGATGAACCGGGAGGTCCAGCAGCTGCTGAGGGAGAGGAACACTGCCTTTAGGTCTGGTGATAGGGTTCTTTACAGCTCAACCCGAGCCAACCTGAAGAGAGGCATCAGGAAGGCCAAAATGGAGTACAACAGGAGGATTGAAGGCTGGTTGGACAGCAACAACAGCAGGGAGGTGTGGAAAGGGGTCCAGCATCTTACCAACTACAGGACCACCCTTCGTGCTGCCGAAGCTGACACCTCGCTGGCAGAGGAGCTGAATCTCTTCTTCACTCGCTTCGAGGTAGAAAACTCTGACACACCCACACATCCCCACCCAGTGGCACACAGCAGCCTCAGCTTCACCGTGAAGGAGCAAGAGGTGAGAAGCATACTGAGGACCGTCAACCCCAGGAAAGCTGCTGGACCCGATGGTGTCCCTGGACGTGTTCTGAAGGACTGCGCGGACCAGCTGGCTGGAGTCCTTACCAGGATTTTCAACCAGTCTCTTGCCCAGTCTACTGTCCCACCATGCCTGAAGTCCTCCATTATAGTCCCCCTGCCCAAGAAAACACACATCACCAGTCTCAATGACTACCGGCCAGTTGCACTCACCCCAGTGGTGATGAAGTGCTTCGAAAAACTGGTACGGAGTCACATGACATCACTACTTCCAACATCCATGGACCCACACCAGTTTGCGTACAGGGCAAAGAGATCCACAGAGGACGCCATAGTCACAGCCCTCCACACTGCATTGTCCCACCTGGAGAAACAGGGAAGCTATGTGCGGATGCTCTTTGTGGATTACAGCTCGGCGTTTAATACCATTCTCCCTCACAAACTGGTAAATAAACTGATGGGACTAGGACTTCCACACTCCACCTGCTCTTGGATCAAGAGCTTTCTTACTGATCGCAGTCAGAGAGTGAGAGTGGGCCCACACACATCCAAGGCCCTCACACTCAGCACTGGCTCCCCACAGGGCTGCGTGCTAAGCCCCCTGCTCTACACCCTGTACACGCATGACTGCATTCCTGCTCACCACAGCAACACCACTGTCAAATTCGCAGACGATACGACAGTGGTGGGACTCATTTCGGGGGGAGATGAGTCTGCTTATAGAGACGAGGTGGATCAGCTGACAATGTGGAGTAGGGAGAACAATCTGCTCCTCAATACCACAAAGACCAAGGAGGTCATTATTGACTTCAGGAGGAAGAAAACCGCTGTTTCTCCACTGTTCATCAGCGGGGTCTGTGTGGAGAGAGTACCAGACTTCCGCTTCTTGGGGGTCCACATAGAGGAGGATCTAACCTGGGGAGTAAACACCTCTGAGCTGCTAAAAAAGGCCCAGCAGAGACTGCACTTCCTAAGGGTGCTCAGGAAAAACAACATCTCCCAGAGACTGCTGGTGTCCTTTTATCGATGCTCCATTGAGAGCATCCTCACATACTGTGTCTGTGTGTGGTTCAGCAGATGCACAGTGGCTCAGAGGAAAGCTCTTCAGAGGGTCATTAACACGGCACAGAAGATCACGGGCTGCCCTCTCCTCCCTCTGGAAGAACTCCACAGCTCGCGCTGCCTCAAAAAAGCCCAGGACATTCTCAAGGACACTTCACACCCTGGACACTCCCTCTTTGAACTGTTGCCATCAGGGAGAAGGTTCAGGTCAATCAAAACAAGGACTGACAGATTCAAGAAAAGTTTTTATCCCGTAGCAATAACTACATTAAACGCTGTAAAGAACAAGCCATAAATGGAAACATGACAGAATGTTCACGCGTGTGTGGGTTATGTCTGCTGTTTTTTTTTTATATTGTTTTTATACTATTTATTGTGATTTTATTCTTACTATTTTTACTGTTTGACTATTTTTGCACCTTAATCTCGTTGTACAATGTTGCAATGACAATAAAGACTATCTATCTATTAGGATCAGTGGTACCATGTACTCTGTTACCATGGAAGTCAATTTATCTGGACAGAGAAACTGGAACTCCTGTTTGATAAAATAAATCGTTAAAACCGACAGTTTCTCTTGTGTGAGTCATCAAAACCTCCAAACAATTTTCTGTGGAAAGCTACACCGCTAAAGACGAGCTTTAGCCGGTGTTTTTGTTGGAACTGAGTGAGTTATGAGCTAAATTGGAACAAGGAAGTGAAGACTTTAAACACTTCTGATTGGTCAGACTGATGACATGTGATTAAGACTCCAAAAATGATTGGTGGAGTCGTGGAGACAGTAAAAGCTGCGGGACTTTTCAGAAAACAGTTATAGCTGCAGTTAAATCGCGGTGCCGTCATTCTTATCAAAATGTCTTTAATAGAATCAATTAAACACAAAGAAAAAAGTATTTTCTGATCTTTCATATTCCTAACTACTCAGTGTTTTATCAGGACCTGTTTGGATGAACAAAGAGCTGATTTCCTGGAGATGGTTAATGTTTTTAGGATCAGTTAATGAGGGCAATTTTCCACGGCACACTTGACCATCTCCCACGGCACGCTAGTGAAAAACACTGTAGTAAAACATGAAACTTTAAGATAGATGTATTAAAACAGGGTAAAACTTTTAAAATTAAGGCATAAAAAAAGACAACTATTTTCAAAGAACATTTTCTTTTTCTTGTAGGAAAAGGTCCATTCCCTGCTGTGTTGGATCTGTGCGTCATGATGTCAGAGAAAAGAGCAGCTCTGCTGGCAGATAAAGGATTTGTGGTTCTTACACTTCCAATCACTCATGAAAAAACAGATAACCTGAAAATGATACACCTGGACCCTTTTGAGGAAGCAATTAATTTCTTGCTGCAACAACCAAAGGTAACAAATTTCATTTAATAATGACTAACATGTAATAGGAAATTTCAAACCAATGAAGAACAGTGTGATCTTGGAAGTATACACAGCAAAATCAGCAGTGTTAATTTAACTCCCATAGTGTCAATTTTAACACTTTGCGAGTGTTTATATAATCCTCACCAGCCCAGTGTTAAAATTACACTTTATAAAGTGTTACTATTTTAACTCTGCAATAGTGTTACATTACTGACATTCTTAGTGTTATTTTTGACACTTCAACAGTGTTTTTTTAACACTTAATTGTGTCAAAAATTAACTCTTATTCTGAGTTGATTCCCATGATTAGTTTTTTTCCTGTACTTTAGTGTCTTTAAAAGACTAGTTTTATCTTACGTTAAGTTTACTTTTATAAGTAGTCAAAAACAAAACATAAAAGGTTTGGTTCCAATAATGTTGTAAATATGTTTATGTCAATATATACATACAAACAACCGACGATCAGTTGAAGCGTGGCTTTCTTTGATTATACAGAAGTAGGAGCAGATACACAATCATCTTTTCCTACCTATCCCTAGCTGGGTTGTAGGTGCAGCCGCCTGAGAAAACACCAAGTGTAAAAATATTTTACGATGTGAAAGAAATATTATGACATTTGAGAAAGCTTTAAACTCTTTATTAAGAGTAAGAAATCATCCAAGCACAATAACATTTTGAGCACAAGGTAAACTTGACCATCATTACAACAAAGACAGAGGTACAATAGAAATGCTGTCGTCTTCACTGTAGGCACTTTGTAAGTTAAACGGCCTGTGAATGGCAAGACTGTCTGCTTTAATGAAATCATTTTCATTACTAATGAACACTTTGTACGCTCATAAATGCTCATTGAAATGTGACCTCAGAGTTTCATCTGCCGAATTTACTTCTGTTGCGTCATTGAAAGAAGCCTCAAATGGTTCCAAGTTTGCTGAATTACCACTCTGTAACTTGTCCCTGTGAACAGTTTCCAAATGCTTTTTGAAACCAGAATAAGTTGAAAACTGACGCCTACAACAACCCTGTGCACAAAGCAACTTAAACCTGGTGCTTGGATAAAAACTATGGTCAAGTCTTAAATGGATTGTCAAAGACTTACAGGTCACATGAACAGCCTGACAAATGAAACACTTAAACATTTTTAAGCTAGTTGAGCAGTTTAGCACGCAACTCACGAACTCTCGGAGACTCGTCTGTTGTTGTGACATCAATGTTAAAGATGGTTGTTTGAACAAAAGTGTAGAGCTGGACCAGGGATTCCTCATAGGACAAGTTGAAAACATAGTGGGATTTAAACAGTTCATCAAACGCGCCCAGTGAACTAGTGGCTTGGCAGGGAATGACCTGTTTGTCCACAACGATGTAGAAGGTCTCAATTCTGTTCTGGGTTCTGCCAATCGCAAGGATGTAGGGTTGTTTGCCTTCACGTTGTTGCAGGTGTTCACCAATGCTGCAACATGACTGAAAAAGATTGACAAAGATTTCAAAATAAATAGATATTTTAGGACATGATAGTTACTTCTTGGGTGCAAACATTATCTCCAATTTAGAGAATTCAGGCCAGACTGAGATAGCTCAGACATGTCCAGGGGAGAGACAATGAGTATATTGGTAAAAGGATGCTGAGTCTAGAGCTGCCAGAGGTCTTGAAAAAGACCAAAGAGGAGGTTTATGGATACAGTGGAGGAATACAAAGATAGCTGGTGTTAGAGGATCCAGAAGACAGGTGGATGAGGGGACAGATGGTTTAATGGAGGAACATTTGGTTAGATAACTGTCAATTAGAAATGTATGCTGAAACACAAAAGTGTGCACAAATTAATATTTTGCACAACTTAAAATAAAAAATATGAACACATTTGTGCATGACCCACCTGTGGTTTTGTTTTCACTACCAGTTTGTAAATATTGTAAAACACATACCTTATGAAAGTGCACCATTTTAGGCACAGCATCATTGGGGCTTATTTTAATCCTCTTTCGTCCTGCTGTGGGTGGCAACAGATGAAGAAGGAGCAGCAGTGAAGCCATATCACTGTCCCAGTCTATCAAAATATAAAAAAATAACAGAGAATTTGGGAAGAAATTATTATTATCCACTCTGAACAGAGATAATACAGTGTACACCATCATATCTATAGACAATGTAATGCTTACTGGTCTCATCATTCTCTGCTAATTTTTCAGCAGCTTTCAAAAGTTGAAACAATTCATTTGTCCGTGTCAGGTGTTTGGCCTCCTCAATGATTTTTTGCTTAGCTCTCTAAAGAAGTCGGTCACACTTAAAGTGACTGACTGTTCTTCAGGGAGGGTGGATGGACATGAATGTTCTATGGGAGAGTAAGGGAAAAAATGTAAAAATTTGTACAAGAGCTAATGATAAGTTATGTGAAATCATTCAAAAAGTTACTGAAACTTACTATCTGATATGCTGTCACAAACAGTCAGACACAGGTCAGGTTTGCTTTCTATAAGTTCAAGAAGAACATCTTCCTCCACTGCTGTGTCAGAGTCGTCAAAAATGTGAAGCTCAGTTCCATCCGGAAGTCCAAACTTGTTTTTTACTGGAAGAAAAAATTGGCATGAACGAAAGAAATAAAAAAAGTAATAACATCTGCAGTAATAAAAAAACGTCATTACATTTGATCAAATATTCCCAGCTTCCTTGCATTTTAACAATGACCAAATGATGTAAATATTTAATTATACAGAATGCCTTCAAAGATGAGATCTGCATAGGTAAATCCTGACTGTAATCGCATGGATTTTTTGGTACTTCCATATTTGACCTTTAGCAGCATGGTGGCAGTTAACAGAAACTCTTAAGGAAAAAAACAGTACTTTAGTTTCACAGAATTAATTTGCTCTTAGACAAGTTGAAGCATAGATAAACATTTTTGTTCTAATGAACACAATTCATATCAGTAATACTTTTAAAAATGTCTAATAAGCAAAATCAACTTTTCCTAGCTTTCTTTCATAAAACAACTATTACTTGATCAAAAACGTGTCTGGAGTGATTTTCTATTTAACTGACGCACATGCACACACAGAATCTCACCCATCCTGCGACATTTAAGTATTTTATAATAAATAAGTAGCAAAAAGGTCATAAAATTACTGTGTATTTTTTGTCTCAAAACGTTTTCCAAAACGTGCCCCTGTCAAGCCTCCAATGAATGTCCATTCTCGTCCTCCTCCCCCATCTTTAGATAATTATGGCGCGCAGCAGAAGTTACTTTTCTTATTAATGCTCAAATCACTTTCAATTTAAAAATGTGCTTTTGATTTATTCACACCTGTAATTGAGAAAAAGTCCAACCTTGTACCATAGTTATAACATTAGATGTTTAAAGTCCCACTACTACAACTATATTTCTGATCCTTTTTGTGACAGCGCTCAGTTGTCTTTTAACTATGTTGGGGGCGTTTTTGGCGGTTTTAGGGTCGGTTCAGCGGGAGGGGGGGGGTTCTCATGAAAATACCGTACCGGACTAAGTCAGGCTGTGTGGCCGCTGGAGTGCCGCTATCTTCTATAAACTGGAGACGCAACAGGCAGAGAGGCGCTTAACGAACCCGGGCTCTGTCATACAACCTGTTGTTGTGGGTTTGCCGCCCCGCCCCGCCTGTCCAAAATTGGGTTAAGAAAATGAATGAAAGTTCGAGAGCAGAACTGTGTGTGGGGTGGGCGTGTGTGTGTCAGCGTACGCAGCGCCCCCACCCCGAGGACATAGAAGAGTTTGGCGGTTTTCAGATTACTTTGGGCTGGAAACCGGTAACACTACCGACACTGCGTTGTGCGTACAGTTTAGATCCAGATTCCAGCGCAGACGAGACAAAGACGTTCATCGATCTATTCGTCTGACGGTAGACGCATGAGGGGGGCAGAGCGGAGAGACCGGGTCGCCCATAGTAACTGCGTCACATATTTGAGTTTTTTTTTCCGAACGGCGCATTTTTGTCTGCTACAATTACAATAAGAAATACTAAGAAACACAGTTTTACATATTACATTATTTAATTTCCAATATCATCAGAGAAATGCTACAAAATATGTTAAAAATACTCAAAAAAAGGCGATTTTCATTGGAGTGGGTCGCCATGTAACACTGAAAAACTAGCTAAAGAAAAATAGCGCGTTACTTAACATTAAGAGCAATAAATGTATCGAAGCTAACTAATATCTATCGCATTACAAACATGCTTTATGTTTATAAAAGTGAAGACATTTATATATTTGTTCTTACCCTTTTGAAATGAATGTAGCAGACGACTTTCCTCCTCCGCTCTCCGAGAAAAAACCGCCAACAGAGTTTGAAATAACTCCGTCAGCCGTTGCAGCACAAAGCTCCGCCCCCAAATCTGTTTTAACACTGGATGTGCTCAAAACAACACTAAGATCAACACTAATCAACTCGAAATATTTAACAGTGGAAAATTCAACACAAATCAACACTGCAGATTTTGCTGTGTAGAGTTAAATTAAAATATGAATGTTAGGTTGAGTGGAAGGATCCCAAAGCAGAGACTGAAGCTGAGGTTGACAATTTATTTCTCAGGAACAAAAACTAAATCAGACAGGATGCAGAATTCACGGAGGTGGACTGGCATACAGGGCAGGTAGTAAGAGCTACTGAATAGTGGTGCAGGCTTTTAAAGACATGGTGATGAGGTTAGAATCAGGTGTGCAGTGTTGAAAGGCACCAGTTAAAAGGTCAGCCACGCCCCTCTGCTCTACACTGATCATAACAATGAATGTCATTCATTTGACATTAAATGTGCTTTAACCCCCCCCCTCCCCCCAAAATAAAAAATACATTAAATAAAATCATCATAATTTCCTTCAGGAGATTTGAACTTATGAGCTTGACTGTACCTTGGTTGTAACCAGTGGTTATTTGAGTTACAGTGGCCATTCTCCCCTGACCTCTGGCATCAACAAGGCATTTCTATACCCACAGAACTGCTGCTCACTGGATATTTTCTCTCTTTCGGACCACTTTCTGTGTTAACCCTAAAGATGGTTGTGCCTCACTGTAGATCACCAGTTTCTTAAATACTCAGAGCAGCCCGTCTGGTACCAACTACATGCCACTTTTGAAGACACTTAAATCTTCCCCATTCTGATGCTCTGTTTGAACCTTAGCAAATTAGAAATTTGTGCTAATGAGCAGCTTGAAATAAACCAATTCCAAATACATTTTAAAAATACCCAAAAAAATAAAACATAGAGATGATTCCGATGTGTTACAGTATGTACACAAGTCAGGATTTATTTAAAGCAAAACAGATTTCTTATTCTTGCTAGGGATGTCCCGGTCTGGGTTTTTTTGGCCCCAATCAGATTCGCATTTGATTTAGAGAATTTGGTGACACAGAATCCCAATCTAATACTTTTATAAAACATTTTCAAAAGTTGAAAACAGCAAGTAGTAGGAGACGTTTGAACAAACATTTTCGATATTGTTTCATTATTCCACCATATTAAAATATTTCCAGCAAACTAACTTAACCTAAGAGTATTAAGCTTCTGTCAGCCTGGAGGACCTGGAGAAATTCATTGACGAGTGTTACAATACCTGCATCATGGTGAAACCCAACACCGCCACCACCACCCCCTCCTCCAAGCGTGGACGGCCTGAGGACTCTCCCTGGGCTGCCTTCTCTCCGGGCAGCGGCGTGAGCGATATCCTGGATTCGATTGATAAAAAGCTCTCCAGCTTTGATTGCCGCCTCAATTTGCTGGAGATCCTCCATTGAGAATTTCAAGGTTTGCGGGAGTCTTTGGAGTTCAACCAGCAGCAGGTGCGGGGGAGCTCACAGCGGAGAACCAGGCCCTCAGAGAGACCGTGAAGATCCTGGGCAATGACACCGCCCGTCTCTCCGAGGAGAACCGATCCATAAAGGAAACCCTCCTGGATCTTCAGTCGAGGAGCATGAGGGACAACCTGGTGATCTCGGGGATTCCGGAGGAGGCAGGAGAAGACCCGGAGGCCACAAGTGAAGTCCTTCTTGGAGGTCCACCTGAAGCTCCCCAAGGAAGAGATGCAGAAGATCTCTTTCCACAGGGTTCACCGCCTCGGAGGAAGAAGGTCCGACCACCAGTGCTCGCGTCCTAATGTGGCTAAATTCGAACATTTCAAACAAAAGGAGCTGGTGAAGGGCTGAGGCCGGAAGCTGAAAGGAACGCACTTCAGCGTTAATGACCAGTTCCCGGCAGAAATCCTCCGTAAAGGGAAGATCCTGTTCCCGCTGAGGAGGAAGCATCTTGCTGCTGGTTCTAGAGAGGTTGTGGCCGTTGACAAACTTTACGTGGACGGCCGGCTGTTCCGGGACCCGGAGATCACCCCCTGGCTGTGCTGAAGGCTTTCAGATCCGCGCTGAGAACATCTGCACTTATTTATTTGGGAGGGGGGGGGGGCCTGGGGGGGTAGCGTGCTAGTCCTTTGGGAGGTCAGGGTATGAATGGTGGGGCTGGACCCCCTGCCCCTCCGTTCTGGCACCAGGACCCTTCCTTGCTGGCTGTCTCTCGGCGCTGCGAGGCTCTGGCCTCCAACTGCGGCTGGCTTGCCGTTTCTGGCTGCCTGGCCGCTCTGGGAGGGGGGGGCGCCTACCGCGGCCGGCTGGGGGGCCGGTCGCTCGGGGGAGCCTTCTCCCCCGGTTGTGCCCATCCGCCTGCTCCTCCCCGCTCTCACCCAAACAAATATTGCACACAGGCACATAGGGCTCCGGGAACTGGATGGGAGGGGTATGCTGGCGGGGCTCACTGGGGATACCCCTCTCTGGGTACTCGTCGGCACCCGCCCTCCTCCCCGCTTTTTACTTGCATATTAGACACTCTGATTCATCTAGGGCCTTGTGGAGGGGGTCTGGTGGAGGGGGGCACGGTGAAACATCCGTGCTCACCTTTCGCTGGCCCCCCCCACAATTTTAACTTCCTCTTTAGACACACACACTGCATGCTAGCAGCACACACACAGCAAATACACACCACACTCAGAGGGACCCCGGAGTGGGGGGCTCTGCGGCTTGGCAGCGGTGAGGCCCCCCACACTGAGGACCTCCTATTTTACCTGCAGCACACACACAGCTATGAGGTGCCGTGTAGGACATTATTCAGAATTAGCATTCATAAACACATGTGAAATAGATAGGTGGGTTATACCGATCGTTTATCCGATCGTGGAGCATGTAAACGGTCATTCCGATCGTGTGTCACTGCTGCTCTGGTTTACGTCATGCATAGACGGTGTTTGGCTGTGAGAAAGCTTTGGAGCTCAGACGGGACCGACCAGCTGCTCTGCAGACGCCCCGTGAAAAGTGCCGCTCCGCTCTCGCCCCGCTGGCTCTCCCCTCTCTTTCCCTCTTTTCCCTCCCTCTGGCTTCGTGCCCCCCGACACTCACTCGGTCCACTGGCACCCGAGTGAACAGAGGAGCTGGATTAATAATTTTGTGTCCGAGGGGGGAGGATGCTTTGTTACGTGTGCGTTTTGTTATGTGTGGGAGAATTCAGACTGCGAGCCGCCCCGCCGCTCTGGGTTAGCGGCTGCAGGACTCGGGAGGAACCGTGTTCGAACAGAGCTCGGGCCGCTAGCTCACAGAGTGGCTTTGGGGCGGTTTGTGTGAACTTTTCGGAGCAGAAATAAATGTCGCGTGTTTTCACGTGGATTTGTGTTTCCAGTTGTGTCCCGACAAAATAAAGGCTGATGTTATTTCCATACATTTATGTGCGCTATTATCGTCTCGTATTACGGAGCTGCAGCACATGCTGTGTGTCTGTAGCAGTGGTTTGTTTACAACGGGACCTATTTCCTAATCCGGGTGATTTTACACTACTGCGCATGCCCAGATGATTCATTCCGAATGAAAGTGTGAGCCATGGGAACGTTTGTTCTAATCGGAAAAGGGTTTTCTGTGCCCATGTGCACGGGTGAATTTTAACCCGACCATTGATCCGATCAAGATATTCTGCCCATGTAACCGCGGCTACTATCTAAAATCCTCTCACACACACTACTGAAATCCTCTCACACACACTACTGAAATCCTCTCACACACACTACTGAAATCCTCTCACACACACTACTGAAAATTTCAGTAGAAACAGATTTTTTTTTTTTAACTTTATTGTTATAAAAGAAGTTGGTCGACGGAAGACACTTCAGTGGAAACGGAAGTTGGTAGAGAGCGGGATTTTACTAGCAGTGGTTGGGATATGTCTTCTCAGTTCCCCCAAACAACTTTGGCCGACGCGACAGCTTTATTAACTAATATCCTGGCTTCAACGGAGACTATTCGCACCCTGTCGAACTCTTCAAGCGCAGCCCTGCAAGGGACCCCCGTGTCCCTGAGTACAGAAACGGTGGATAATCGCCTAGCGTCACTTTTCCCGTCTCGGCACCGTGGTGGCGTCCCGTTACCACCAACAACAACCAGGAATTTGAGCGGACACACCCCACGTTATCACGTACAGCAGTCTTTGGCTGTGATGCTGCATATCTGCTCATTTTCAGTTTGATCTCACGAGAAACGGTTGAATTATTGCCAGGAACATGGACAGATTCATATTCAAAGCCATTTTCAGTAAGGTGTAAGAAAACTACAGAAAAAAAAGCCTCCTCGCAAGAGCCCGTTAATCGTTCAGCGGCACAAAAACAAATATTGGCATGAAAAAATAACTTGGGGGTTTATTTTTGAACAAATACATTAAATCAACACCAAATTGTTTGTAATTTAATTATTTATAAATCAGTCAGGTTTTAGATGATCAGAACACAGCAGATTCATAAATAGTCTTCGTAAAATCTTCATATTTATTATGTTTTTACTCTGACAAATAAGTGTCATTCTCCGCGTTAAATAGGAGTAGTTCGCCTCCAGACCAGGTGGTGGCGGTAATGCGCCACTTTGTTTCCGTGTCAAGCGCGTTATGAACAACATCCTAAAGAACAAAGTACTGAGCACGGGTGTCTGAATTGCTTTTAAATTCATAGAACTATATAGAACTATATAGTTCTGCACTATATAGGGTTTTAGTAGTTAGGGATCAGGGCAGGAATTCGGACACAGGTTCATTTCCACTGAAATGCCTTCAGTCGACCAACTTCGTTTCTAACAATAAAGTAAAAAAAAACGTTGTTTCTACTGAAATGCCTTCCGTTTCTATTGAAATTTTCACATGTGTATGTGAGAGGATTTTCACATGTGTATGTGAGAGCATTTTCGATAGTGTGTGTGAGAGGATTTTCACATGTGTATGTGAGAGCATTTTCGATAGTGTGTGTGAGAGCATTTTCACATGTGTATGTGAGAGCATTTCACATGTGTATGTGAGAGGATTTTCACATGTGTATGTGAGAGCATTTTCACATGTGTATGTGAGAGGATTTTCACATGTGTATGTGAGAGCATTTCACATGTGTATGTGAGAGATTTTACATGTGTATGTGAATGAATACATTTTCAGTTGTATGTATACAAGCATTTCACTAGTGTGTGTGAGAGATTTCACATGTGTTTATGAATGCTAATTCTGAATAATGTCCTACACGGCACCTCATACCTTTCTGTGTGGAGTCTGCATGTTCTCCCTGTGTTTGCGTGGGTTCTCTCCGGGATCTCCGGCTTCCTCCCACCGTCCAAAAACATGCTTCATAGGTTGATTGGCAACTCTAAATTGACCATAGGTGTGAATGTGAGAGTGAATGTATGTGTGTTTGTGGACATTTTACCCTGCGACAGACTGGCGACCTGTCCAGGTGTCCCCTGCTTTCACCCACAAGTGGCCGGGATAGGCTCTGGCAGCCCCGTGACCCCGAAAGGGAAAACGGTTAAGAAAATGAATAAAAAAGGATGAATGCTAAAAACATTAGCCATGGAGGAACAGAACTCAAGGCGGTCAATCCAGCAATGAGCATCTTGAATGTAAATATGTGGGAATAACATCAGCCTTTATTTTGTCTGGACACCACTGGAAACACAAATTCATATGATGGTTGAGAGTTTCTCAGGTCTTTGAGCAGCATTTCCTCCTACTGCGCTTCAAAGCTTCCCCGTGTTACCAAGGGACCGCCATTGCAGAGTGGAGCCACCCAAAAACTGGCTGAGACAATAAAAGCTTATATAAATTTTAATTTAATTCACAATTTAAAATTTATATAGTTGCAATTATACTGTGACTATGCATACACAGATAAAACAATAATAAAAGGGAATGCAGAAAAAAAACAGGGAGGCCGAGTCTACCGCCTGTGCAGGAGGGGAGGGGAAGAGAAGGCCCGTGGACTAAGCCAGTACGAGACAGCGCGTGAGACCAAAGTGCCAACAAAACTTCCACTACACACTAAAAAGAGGGAAATAAACAAATACAGTGAGAAAACCGCTGCCAGCAGGTGCCCCCCTCACCGACACCACACGCACCGGTGCCCCACCCGGGCCTATACAACAAGAAGAATCAGAGTGAACCACTCAGTAAATGCAACTTCAATTTAAAAACACTTTCAAATGTGTAAAAGTGTAAAATCACATTAAAATGTATAAAAAGGGAATGTAAAGAACTTATGACATCTACAACACCTCCAGCCGCTTACAGCATCTAGTTAAGAAAAAAGAATGTATAATGAGTAATTTGTGATCTACATTGTTCCAAGAAGAGGAGCTTCAACCATTCATACCACCATGCAGGCAGGCAACCACTGTCTATCCACTCACTCCCTGTTCCTGATATAGGGACAGACACAGATGAACCAAATCCCTAATCAGGCAGGCATGCTCCTGTCACAGGCGGACCCGCCGGTCGACGAGCTTCCTCTCCGGGCTAGCGGGCTGGGTTTATCTCAGTCCAAAGAGCTAGTCCGAGGGAGAAGCTTCAAGCCGCGTGGACAGCGGGGCTTCCCAAGGAGGCTGTGGTTCCAAACGATGGACTCTGTGAAATAATAGATAATAGTAAACTGATAGTGCTGGCGCAGATTTTTCTCTCCAAGCACCACTACTACTGCGCGCCTCTGGCATCGCATCATGCCCGAGAATGACTGGCCTAATGAAAAAAAAAAAAGTATAATTAAAGATTTGTCTGCGAGCCACATGTGCGCCAGCACTAACAGTTTACTATTATCCAATATTTCACAGAGTTTGTACCAGCCGGAAACCTGTGAATTGCCGTACCTAAAACTGCGTGCTCCTGTCTCTGAGAAAGAGCATGCAGTTGCGGGGATGGGATTTGTAAGGGAGAAAGCAGGAGGTGGGGGTGAGGGGTTGTGGGGACAGGCAGCAAGGTGAATCCTTGAAGGGATTGTAATAACGTAAAACTCGCTGCCCGTCACTCACTGTAGCGTAAATGTGTGTTTGGCTCCGCGTCTGCATGTGAGCAGTCTTTCTCACATCTACAGAACATTCAGACCAACTTACGATCACGTTTAAAGTCACAACACCTGCATGAAGCAGAAACTCACCACATATCAACCAGACCAGACAATCAGCAAAACTACCACGAGAAATACTCGTCATTTATTAGCAACAGCATCATGATGTTATTAAAAAGAATCCACAGACTTATTGTACTTTAAAAATGTTGAATTTGAATCAATGAACCTTTTTTCTTCAATGATTTTTGAACCTCACTGGTGTCCATTAATTACATGAAATCTGTCCACCTTTATCCACATTTGTCAAGGTAGGAATAACACATCAATGTAAGGGTGGGGTCATCTAAGACAGCACAAGAGTTAAAATGGTGCCTTTTTGTTTGAATAAAGAAATACTAAGAAAGTCTTACATTCATGTGTCATTTGTGCAGTTAACCAGGTTGTCCAGATGGTTTTCCAGTTGCTGTCTGAGGTTGCTGTCCAGATCTTCTGCTCGTCTATTATTGTATAATTTGACAGACGCATTTCTTCTTTTTTTTATTTTGTTTTTTTTTGCTATGGACAAACAATATCAAGTACTATCAACAAAGCCACACTACTAGCTTCTGTCACAGCTTCACTGGATACAGCCATTTTTGTAAACATCTGCTGTGACGATTTATATTGAATTCTTTGAGCGTTGCATTTACCTGCTTGCAAATCAAGCACATTGATTCATTGAGGGCCGCCATTGGCACTTTGAGAACCCCTGGTCTAGAGTCCTGGCCTAAGGGACACAACCACTACCATTGAGTGTCTGACTCCCCCCATAAGAGATGGGGTAGTAGGGAAAAGAATATCAATGACCAACACCTTATTTCTGTAAAAGCTGAGTGTGTCTATGAGGAGAATGTGTGTTTATTAAAATGTATAGTCTGTAACCTTTTTTGAAAACTTCTGAGTTTGTTTGTTTAGGTGTTTGACCTACTGAAGACTTAAAGACTGACATCACTTCTAACTGTCTTAACTGTAAAAGAGGACAAAGACATTACATTATGTCGTTTACTTAAAGTCCAGTGCTTCTGAAAAAGGGAATTTATATTTTTCTTGACTATACACAAAGACCTTTAAAAGTATAAAAGGTTTCCTTTTTTGTCTTTTTGTCCCTGCAGTCCTCCCTCAGCATTATGTGAGTGAAGATGATCTTTGCAACCAACAGAGGAATTTAAGAGTGGAACAGGAGAAACCAGAGCCTCCACAAATTAAAGTGGAACAGAGGGAGCCAAAGCCTCCTCAAACGAAAGAGGAAAATGGAGAACCAGAACTTTCATTGATTAAAGAGGAACATGGAGAAACAGAACCTCCACAGATTAAAAAGGAACCAGAACCACCACAGATGAAAGAGGAGCCAGAGGAACCAGAACCTCCACAAATCAAAGAGGAACCAGGGGAGCTCTTCATCAGTCAGGATGAAAATCAGCTTGATCTGAAGCAGGAGACTGATACCTTGATGGAGAATCCTACTTATGAGGAAGATAAGAACATTGAAGCAGATCTAAACAATCAGCAAAACCTTAATGTAACTGATAGTCAGGATGAGAAAGGAAACCAACATGAAGAATCAATATCAACCACACATGAAGAGACAGACCCACAGAACGGAGATCAGATGAAGAATTTGAGTTATTTGTCTCTTCCCAAAACACACATTAGACATAAAGGAGAGAAGCCTTTTTTGTGTAAAGAATGTAAAAAAAGTTATAGTTATTTATCTCGTCTGAAAACACACATGAGAACTTGCACAGGAGAGAAGCCTTTTTTGTGTAAAGAATGTAAAAAAAGATTTAGTTATTTGTCTAGTCTGAAAATACACATGATAACTCACACAGAAGAGAAGCCTTTTTCTTGTAAAGAATGTGATAAATGTTTTAGTTCTGGATATAGCCTCAAAGCTCACATGATAACTCATACAGGAGAGAAGCCTTTTTCTTGTAAAGAATGTGATAAATGTTTTAGTTATTTATCTGCTCTCAAAACACATATGAGAATTCACACAGGAGAGAAGCCTTTTCCTTGTACAAAATGTAAAAAAACATTTAATCAAACATCTAGTCTCAAAAGTCACATGAGAACTCACACAAGCGAGAAACCTTTTTCTTGTAAACACTGTGACAAACGTTTCCGCTCTGTATTTAGTGTCAAAGCTCACATGAGAACTCATACAGGAGAGAAGCCTTTTTCTTGTAAAGAATGTGAAAAAAGTTTTTTTTTTTTATCTCTTCTAAAAACACACATGAGAAGTCACACAGGAGAGAAGCCTTTTTCTTGTAACGAATGTGATAAATGTTTTAGTTCTGGATCTAGCCTCAAAGCTCATATGATAGCTCATACAGGAGAGAAGCCTTTTTCTTGTAAAGAATGTGATTCTAGTTTTAGTTATTTGTCTGGTCTCAAAGCACACACCAGAAATCACACAGGAGAAAAGATTTTGTCTTGTAAAGAATGTGATAAAAGTTTTAGTTATTCAACTTGTCTCAAAACACACATGAGAACTCACACAGGAGACAGGCCTTTTTCTTGTAACGAATGTGATAAATGTTTTAGGCATGCATCTCATCTCAAAGCTCACATGAGAACTCATACAGGAGAGAAGCCTTTTCCTTGTAAAGAATGTGATAAAAGTTTTAGGTATTTATCTTCTCTCAAAAAACACATGAGAACTCACACAGGAAAGAAACGTGTTTCATGTACAAAATATAAAAAGAAAAATTAATTAAACATCTCATCTCAAAAACACACATGATAACTCACACAGGAGATACTTTTTTTGTTTAAAGAATGTGATACACGTTTTAGTACTGTATATAATCTCAAAAGACAAACAAAAAACTCCCAGGAGAGAATACTTTTTTGCGTAAAGAAAATTTGAGTGAAATGTCTAGTCTCAATGGACCCTTTTGTGAAAAGTATGTGATAATATTTTTTGTGTTGTTTCTGACCTGTAAACATGAGAATTCATACAGAAGAGAAACTGACCTGAGGTCAGCTATCAAAGCAGCCTGATCTTTCATTAAATGTACACAGGCTGGTGGCCTTCATAACACATTGATGCATTTATTCAGTAAAAAGGAAGCAGAAGTCATTATTGGATTCATGGAAGTGAACAACTTTCTGAAATCTAACGTGTGTCCTGAAACATTCTTCATTTCAAAAAAGGGACTGTGTAAAGATTCTAAATATAGATAGTTTCACTTTTTAAGATATTTAACTTCATGGAATTTATGCTTTTAGATTTTCTTCTAAATAGAGTATTGTTTTGAATTATAACTGTATGTTTAGATTGTTAAAGAAATTTTGATAATGTTCAATTTTTGTTGGTTGATTTTTCCAAGTAGTTTTTGTACTTTTATGATTTTGCTTAAAGTATTTGAGTTAACCATTGCACCTCATATTTGCTATGTTGATTTCTAAAAGTTATTTTTTACATAATTTTTAAGTAATTCATCTTTGTCATGTGCTTAATTGATACTTCAGGATTCTTAATTCTGTCTTAAAAAAGCCAAGAACCTGATAATGATGAAGCATGTAATAAAATGGTTACGGTAGAATTGGGATTATATAAGTTCACTTCCTTTCACTGCCTTTCAAGCAACATTTAGGAATATGTCTAATTATCCTAAGTTTGATTTGTCATTGAATGAATGTATAACTGATGAATGTATTCTTTTGTGTGTATTAATCTTATTTGATTGCTTGACATAAACCCTTTTTAAATCAAATAAAAATCAAATCAAATCTGTAACCATCTTTTGTTGGACCAGACGGGAAAAAAAGCAGGGAAGAAGCGAGGGATGCCAGAGGGTGGGTTAGGAGGGTGATTGAAGAAGAGCACAAAAATAATAAATAATAATTCACGTTCTGTAAATGAAACAGTAGCAATTATTGATGAATTCTTCTGCCTATCAGACTACTCAATTAATCGGAACAAATCTGTTTTATTACCACTGACCAGTAATATGGAACAAAGACTCACAATACCAGTCAAATCAGGCAATGTCAAATATCTAGGTATCTATTTTTCCCCCAAATTATCAGAACTGGTGCAGCTAAACCACACCCCATTACTGAAAAAGTATACAGGACGATCCAACATGCTGGGTCAACCTGCCTATGTGCCTTATGGGCAAGGTAGCCACGGTTAAAATGAAAATCTTACCCAAAGTTAATTATCTCTGCTCGATGATCCCCACACAACCGCCACTAAAATGGTTCAAAACATTAGACTCATCCATATCAAGCTTTTTATGGAACAAGAAACCTGCAAGAATTAGTCTAAAAACTTTAAAATCTGCAAAAAGCTGTGGAGGCTTAGAATTACCTAACTTCCACAAATACTTTCTTGCAAATAGAAAACAATAGATTTTAAAATGGTTAAAAAATAATCCAGAAACCAACTCATGGTTAGACTTGGAACCGGCGTTATGTTGAAAGATCAACCTGTCAGATCTACAGTTTATTAGCCAAATCGTTAAAAAAACAGGACTGTTGAGGGGGTGGGGGGTTTAGCCTGTGTTGCGCCTTGAGGGAGGAGCTACTTGGCAGTGGTGCCCCTCCCATGGTTGCCGTGTGGAATGGGCCCCCCCTCTCTTGGTTTTATTTGCACCTTAGTCATGTAGGGCCCTTGGTAGGGGGGGTGCTTTGACATCACTGCCAGCAAGCAGGAGATGTCCTTTAAGCGTCCTACCCACCAATTTTAACTGCACCTTAGACATTTAGGGCCCCTTGGTAGGGAGGGTGATGGGACATCACTGTGAGTAATTAGGAGATGTCCCCTCAGTGCCCTAACCGCCAATTTTAACTGCACCCCATTTATACACACGCCTTTCCCCCCTCAAAATATACATTCCAACATAAACACACACACATGCACACACAAACACCCTCACTAACACACACACACTCATTTCGCAAGGAAGGTGGGACCATCTGTCCCCGACCCCATCCCTGGTACAGGGTACTGGGCGGCCGTGTCCCCCGGGTGCCGGTTTCCTGGGCCCGGCGGTACTCTCTCTGCGCAGGGAAGGGGATCCCTGAGCTTTCTGGCAAGGCCAGAAACCGGGGATCATATCACTCCTGAGCCGTGGGTGTCTGTGTCCCTGTGGGGTGGTTTTCTGGTCCTTGCCCCCGGGTACTGGGCCTTGCCAAACTTCCAACTGTGGCCGAGCCTGATCGGGCCATGTCTACAACAACCCTTGTGGGCCCCCTTCTCCCTGGGGTACCCCCCTCCTGGGCGGGGGCGGCTGGCCCCTGTCTTGCACCTTTCTGGACCAACCGTGGGCCTGGTGGATGGCTGTCTGGAGCACGGAGCGGGTTTCCCTTGGGGAGTCCTGGCTCGTACCTGGGATTGGGGCGGGGGGATGCCCAGAACCCCTGGGTGGTGATAATCGTCAGGGACCATGGGCACCCCTCTCGGGTGGGGCCTGGTGATGGGCCATTCTGGCGCTGCGGGGGGGATGCTCTCCTGGTTGGGCTGGGGCGGCACTCTCTTTCCCCCCATTTGAGTGTGTGTGAGGACAGGCCCCGCCCCTTTGAGATTTGTATTACATCTGAAACTTACAGTAATGATAAAACATCCGGTAGCTTGTTGCTTTATGCTGCTTCATGGTTTTACCCCCTTCCTATGATCACCCTCCTACCCCCCCCCTCTCTCTAACATCCCTCTCTCTTTTTCCCTCCTTTCCTTTTCCATCCGGTCCAACACAAAAAAAATTCAAAGCGATTAAAATGAATAAAGTTTGGCCTTGATTACAAAAGGGTTTTATTCGGACATACCTCTGGTTTGTCAGAAGATTCATAACCCCTGATGTCAAAGTAAAATATTTCCAATACAAGAGGCCTTTAGCTCTCATCTTTTTGCCCAGCTGTTGGACAGGACAAGTAAAAAATAAAATAAAAAAATAAAAAAGAAGTAAAGCACGAAACAACACATTGCTGGATGTTTAAAACCATTACAGCCAGGTTTATAAGTAATATATATCCAAGAGGGGAGGGTTCTTGTATGTGCGTTAGTGAGCATGTGTGTGTGTGTTGAAGTGAAATTTCTTTGAGGGGTATAGGTCGTGTGTACTAAAGGGGTGCCCAAGCCCCCCCCACCCCCACCAAGAGTCCTGCAGGTCTTAGGTGCAATTAAAACCAAAAGGGGGCCCTGTTCCCATTGGACAACCAGGCGAGTGGGACCACTACCAAGTGACTCCTCCACCCACGGTGCATCACAGGCTGACGCCCCCATCACCCTAATAAGTATTTATATAAGGAAGAGGGTGTCATGGTGCCTCTGTCAGCTCTCCTCCCCCTCCCCTCCCTGCTTGGCTCCTGATTCAACACATCTGTGACCACTCACCTCATCACCTGCTTGCCTACAAAAGGAGATCCAGCTCCAGCATTCATTACCAGTTCGTAGCCCCTGATGGTGCATAGTTTGGTCACTATTTCTATAGTTTATGTACGCTTGCTTTTGCCTAAGCCTTGCTCTCTGTCTCATGCCCAGGATTTAATTCCCACGAGTGGTCACCTGTGTCCTCATCTCTCACAGATCCAAGCCTCAGCGGATCCTCCAGTCACTCCTCAAACCTCAACCTACCTCCATTCTGGCCACGAGCCCCTGCTGAACCTCCAGCCACACCATGAGCCACGGTCCTATCCTCTGGTCACATCACGAGCCACGGACCAACCTCCAGTCACGCCACAAGCCATCATCTGACCTCCCGCAACACCAACTATCACACTGAACCAAGAAAAATAAAACATTGTTACTCACCCACTGACTCACCTGTGTTTTCCTTCGGTGTCCCAGCAACTGGGTCTGTCTCGTCAAGCTAGTCATGACAGAGGGCCCCTCCCACTTGCTACTTGGGTGCATACCAGTGTTTTTTCTTGATGTTTCTTATCAGAACCCAATCACCTGGTCCCACAATCTGGTTCCACAATCTGGAGAAAGATTTTGAGGATTGGATGGACAATGTTACATTCATTCTGTCCACTGACAGTGCTTTCGAAAATTCTAATCAGTTAAATTGTTTGGAGACATACTGGAGTTCAGCCTTTCCTCACAGTTGCAGGTCTGCAGCCTTGAAGTCAGAGCGGTTTGTTTTAAAGTTACTGCAAGTGCAGAGAGGTGTCTGCATAATGCCAGCTTTACTACCATTTATGATTCTTTGGATTTTAATTCCGTATGATAATATGATTTAAACTAACAAACTCAAAGGATTTAAATAAGAATTAAATCCATAGGATGTGTAATGTTTGTTTACCTGCCCCATCATTTTTACCTTTACGAGGAGAGCAGACAGAGATCTACCCAGTAAACAATCTCTCTCCACTCTGGCGCATATTCTGCTGCTCTCCCATTTTATTAAGTTGTTTTGGGTTTTCCCTAAACATGCGCTGAGCTCGGGGCTTGGGCATCTAGTTCAGATGCCTCCTGGACGCCTCCCTGGAGAAGTGTTCCGGGCATGTCCCACTGGGCGGAGGCCCCGGGGAAGACCCAAGACACGCTGGAGAGACTACGTCTCTCGGCTGGCCTGGGAACACCTCAGGGTTCCCCCAGAGGAGCTAGAGGAAGTGGCTGGGGCGGGAGAAGTCTGGGCATCTCTGCTTAGACTGCTGCCCCCGCGACCCGGATAAGTGGAGGAAAATGGATGGAAGGATGGATGCGCTGAGCTCTAAGGAGGGGAAACAGAACACAGCTGCAGCGCTATCAGAAAAACATGAATTACGACATGTCTATCTTTTCTCAGCATTCCTACATCATTTTCGGACCTGCAAAGCATTATCTCACAGATAACACAAAGCGTCCTTCGATGCCAGGTGATGCAAATATGAGATAACTAATATTCATTATTCCAACAACGAGAGACAGCTGGTACTGTCCCCCAGTGGTGAGACAACCTTCCCCCAGCCCCTCCCAGCATTGATCCCAGGTCTCCTCCACCCAGGGGCCCCAGACCCCTCACCCCACACATGGAGAAAGGAGCCAAGAAAGCACCCCCCCCCCTCCCGGAGGAAGCCCTTTCCCCACCCCCAAGCACCGCCCCTGTGAGACTCTGGTCTAGCCCTGACTACACCTCCCCAACCCCAAGCCAGGGAATCCATGCGGTGCCTACCCCACCTAGGTACAACAACAACGGCAGGCACATAAGGAGCAGCGACGCCCAGGCCCCCCACCCCCTAAGTCATGGAGTTAGCTATGAACTTTGGGCTGACATTTTTTCCAAGCTGAGATGATCAAACAGTAGATTCCTATATTGATTTAAATTAATATTATTCTTATTTTTCCAGTTAGGTAAAAACAAATATCGATGGCACTCATGTCACCAAGCACACTAAGTGACGGTGAAGCCATGATTGAAACCTTAAGCCAGACTGATAGATCGGCACATACCTGGACAGGTGTGCAGAACCACAGTGCATGCATGTAACTGTCAGGTAGATTATTATCACAGTGTTCACAAATTTCTGAGTTTCTGAGACACACCTTGAACATCCTCTGTCCAGTGTAGTAAATTCTGTGAGAGTTTTGTATTGGATTAGCTGCAAGTTTTTGACTTTTTGTCAGTGTAACCCTAATGCAATCGTAGGCACTTTAACATTGGGAGTTGGGTCATCTAGACCCACTAGACCAGTGTTTTTCAACCTTTTTGAGCCACGGCACACATTAGCCTTAACAAAAAATCCTGCGGCACTCGAGCATCCAAACATTTAGAAAGAGGCAGATACTCATAGTCTGTATTGATCTACAGCCCCTCCACAATGTCACGTGCATTTTTGTGATAATTGTTGCAGAAAAAGCTGGAAGCTGCAGCTGTGTTTTTTCTAAAAGATGTATTAAAAGTTAAGTTAAAAGATTCAAAAACTGTTTGATGTGTGATCGTTGTTTTAAGACCTTAAGAGGAGAGACTCATTGTGCGCTAAGACAATCACTTTAACCCAATGCATCGTGGGAGATGTAGTGCCGAAAATCTGCCAACCGCAGAAAGTCTAGCGTCTCCGAGCTTCATTGTTTTGTTCACTTGTTCCACGGTCTGACAGCTACACCGCTTTCCACAGAAATAAACACAAAGAAAAAAGTATTTTGTGATCTTTGATATTCCTAACTACTCAGTGTTTTATCAGGACCTGTTTGGATGAACACAGAGCTGATTTCCTGGAGATGGTAAATGTTTTTAGATCAGTTAATGAAGGCAATTCCCACGGCACACTTGGCCATCTCCCACAGCACACTAGTGTGCCGCGGCACACTGGTTGAAAAACACTGCACTAGACAGTGCTCTGAACCTTTTTTCTTCAATGATTTGTGATCTTCACTGGTGTCCATGGATTACATGAAATCTTTCCACCTTTATCCACCTTTGTCATGGCAGGGTTAAAGGTGTTTAGACAAAATTCTGACCAGAAGCTTTTTACTGTGCTGATGCTTAAGTCTGCATCCCATTTTCTTATCAGGATTAAAATATCATCATCTAGGTTGCATAAGCATTTGCATATTTGGGAGAGAGTTTGATTCATTGAAAAATAAATCAGAGAGGTAACTAGTTCTGGTAGTTCTACATCATTGTCTTTGTATTTAAACTTTTTAGTAAACATAAATTTAGCTTTTAGAGGTTTAAGTTTTTGATATTCCAAGAAGTTGTTTAATTCATGTTTGCTTTGAAGTTCCTGGGGTGTTATAAATCTTCTATCGATAATTAAAAGCTCTAGTAGTGTTACGCCCCCTGCTTGCAACGCTGGGAAGTGTAACATTGTTTTGTTTATAAGGATGTCTGTGTTGTTTCAGATGGGTGTCATTTTGCCCGGTAAAAGTGAGGATTTTGACCCTTTAGGAAAATTCCACCAGTTTGTCAAAGTGGCATTTATATTAATAATATGGAAGCAGTCTGTCTATGAAGACTCTCATTCATCCAGCTTGAATCCATCATAGTAGTAGGTTTAGGGGCTGTCAACTGGACTTAGCTTTTAAAGTTAGAAGACGTTTCACTTCTTATCCAAGAGGTGAAAGATTCTGAATTGACAAAGCCTCTTGGATAAGAAGTGAAACATCTTCTAACTTTAAAAACTAAGTCCAGTTGACAGCCCCTAAACCTACTACTATGATGGAAGCAGTCCTGTTTTTTAACAATTTGGCTAATAAATGGTAGATCTGACATGTTGATCTTTCCACATAATGCCTGTTCCAAGTCTAACCATGAAACTGGATTGTTTTTTAACCATTTAAGATGTATTGTAATCTATTGCCAATAAAACAGTTGTGGAAGTTAGGTCATTCTAAGCCTCTACTGCTTTTTGCAGATTTTAAAGTTTTTAGACTAATTCTTGCAGTTTTATTGTTCCATAAAAAGCTTGATATGGATGAATCTAATGTTTAAAACCATTTTAGTGGTGGTTGTGTGGGTATGATCTTGCCCATGAGAGACAGAGGCAGGCGGACCCAGCGGGTTAGATCGTCCTGTATGCTTTTCAGTAATGCGGTGTAATCTAGCTGCACCAGTTCTGATAATTTGGGGGAGAAATAAATACCTAGACACAGTGGTAGACAAAATTGTTGGTACCCCTCAGTTAAAGAAAGAAAGTCCACAATGCTCATTGAAATGACTTGAAACCTTCAAAAGTAACAAATTAAAATATATTAAAAACTAAATAATTAAAATCAGCCATTACTTTTGAGTTGTTGAACAGAATTATTTAAAAAAACAAACTAATGAAATAGGGCTGGACAAAAATGATGGTACCTTCATAAAAGACTGAGAACTAATTGTCCAGGGGGTCATGATGAACTCAGGTATGTCCTTTCATTGACATCACAGCTGTTTTCAAACCCATAATCAGTCAGTCTGCCTATTTAAAGGGAGACAAATAGTCACATTGCTGTTTGGTGAAAAGGTGTGAAAGCCAAGGAGAGAATTCTCCCAGGACACTAGAAACAAAATTATAGACAAACATTGTAAAGGTAAAGGCTATAAAACCATCTCTAAGCAGCTTGAAGTTCCTTCAGTTCCGACAGTGGCACATATTTTTCAGAAGTTTAAGACCCACGTGACAGCAGCCAACCTCCCTGGACGTGGCCGGAAGAGGAAAATTGATGACAAATTGAGGAGACGGATAGTTGGAACTGTATCCAAAGAGCCCAGAACAACCTCCAAAGACATTAAAGGTGAAATCATAGATCAAGGTACATCAGTGTCAGATCGCACCACTCGTCCTTGTTTGAGCCAAAGTGGACTTCATGGGAGACGACCAAGGAGGACACCACTGTTGAAAGGACATCATAAAAAAGCCATTCGCAAAAATGCATGTTGACAAGCCACAAAGCTTCTGGGAAAATGTCCTTTGGACAGATGAGACCAAACTGGAGCTTTTTGGTAAGGCACATCAGCTCTATGTTGGTAGACTCAAAAATGAAGCATACAACGAAAAGAACACTGTCCCTAGCTTAGACTTCCCAGCGCAAGCAGGTTGATTGCTCTCCCGGCTGTGTTTTTGACTGGTCATGCAATTCGAGGCAGATTTTTGATCCGAAAAGTGGGCAATTTAGACCAGACTAGCCTCAATTCGGGCAGAAACGCGCTCCAAGTCGGTATCCATCTTCCGCACAAGTTCAACAATCGTGAGTATCCTGCTTAAGTGGGCAAGACAAGCACAGAGCTTTTGATCCAAGTTTCTCGTTCTGAGTCTCTCCCTTCGCAGAGCTCAGATGAATCGCCTCTCTCCGTCTTCTGCTCCCAGACTGCTTGATAGATCAGAAATCCTCTGATCCCGATGAGGAGGAATCCAATGATCATAAATCCAAAGAGGTACACATCCTCAACGTCTTCCACAGACAGCTGGGCCAGGCACACCAGCCTCCACTTGCCCCACAGGTGCCGTCTGGGCAGGAAGGGTCCGCTATTTCATTCCCATGAAGCACACACAACGCCAACATTAGCGTCTGTTTGTTTACCCGGAAGTAACCCGGAAGCGGTCACACACATACCGGGTCATGTGAGATGGTCCTGAATCAGAGAGTGTTTTTGCTAATTCGGGTCCAACATTTACAAAATACTGATTAAAGCTTTCAGCCACCATCTTGTAACTTTCCCTTTCATCATAAATAAAGTATTTAGGATAACTATTTTTTTGGCACCCTTTTTAATAATTGTGTTAAGAATGCTCCAGATGTTTTTGATGTTATTTTTGTTTTCATCAAGTAAGTTATCATCGTTTGCTGGGTGTCTTTTTGCTGCAGCTGAGTGCTGCAGGAGTGTTGACTTGGTCTCAGCCACAGACTGCTGACATGTT
>CM074505.1:16979276-17029209 GCA_037389245.1 Oryzias sinensis | reverse complement strand
GAGGAGGCTGCATTAATTCGTAGAGAATTACATTTACGTCGTGCGAGGATTTTGAGACCTAGACTCGATTTTTTGTCATTTCCCCATACGTTTTTGTTTGAGCGTTACCGTTTTTCGTTGCAGTCAATTCCATATACAAAATGAAAACAACAATAGATATGTATTGCTATGTAGAGTTTTCATATGTCAAATATTGTCAACAAAGCCTACATCCATGACATGCTCACATTTGACCTGATTGAATTATGTTTTTATACTTCATTTTTAGCTGCTGCCATGTTCTTTTAATTCCTGCAGGATTGCATCTACATGAAAATGAAATGAGGCACATTGAATTAAATTAATGTAACAATTACTTTTTGGAAACACAATTTGCTAGTACTGCTTACTTTATTAATCCCATATAAACCTATACCACTTGATCAATACAAGGGTAGACAAAAGCTTACTTTTAAAAACACAATTCTGTAGCAGCCCATGCAGTGTCTCATGTTCATGCATTTACTACTGCAGTTACGGTAGTGGGACTGTAGGGGACATGTGTTCTCCTGTGCAAGATTTATGATAAAGACATCTGTGGAGTGAACAGACATGTGTGTCTGAGCGCCATAATTTCATTCACATCTACCGACACCGAGCCCTGTGAGGCCGGCTACAATTGCATGTATTAACATTAAACTGACCAACGTTTGCAAGAGGGGAAGGTTAACAAAAAAGTCCTCTAAACATTACCGACGTTAAATGCATTTTCCCCCCAGATTGGTTCTGTAAACTATGCAGCATTTCATGCATTTACACCAGGAATAACACTTCAAAAGGACACCTAAATATCGCCATTTTTTATTTCACTCCTTACGCTATTTAAAAAGTTATTCAGCCAATATTTTATAACAATGAATTAAATGCAAACTTATGCTTTAACTTGAGCAGCTATGTTTTCCCACGCTAACTGTCTCTGTTTTGCAGATGCAGCGGTGTTGCTTTTCTTCTGGAATATGTGCTCATATTCACTGTAACTCTGCAGCAGCACGTAAAGTTCAGCTGACGAAAAATATGCAGACCTCTTTTTTTCACGGTTGCCATGGTGACTCGTAATATCTGCGCTCCATTGATAATGGCTTCTTATAGTCGCGGTGCGCACGCTCACCTCCGAATCAGTCCACTCAGAGTTGATTGACCTAACTCGGATCAGCTTCTCTGAAACAGAAAACTCAGAGTTGTTAATCTCCCGATTGACCAACTCAGAGTTCAAGTTCAACCTCAGAGTTGGTCGAACCTCCTTTCTGAAACAGGCCCCTGCAGTGGAGACTGTTGCAGCAAGGCTCCCTTCCCCCCGACTGGATGTCCAAATGGTGGCTTTAAAGGCTGCCTCCACCAGCTGGTCCAATGGGAGGCCACACCCTTTCCACCACACCTGAAAATAATCAGACAAAGACAGACAAAGATCCACAAAAAACACAAGCCCTACTCTGATACAGAAATAATACACAAAACACAGAACAAACAAACAAAACAAAATCAAATACGGCCACAGCCGTAACAGTGGGACAAATAGTGACTCAGGTGTATTTCACTGCTCTACAGACTGAGTCGCTGCATCCTGACTCCGCTCTGCAGTGTTTTCTCCTTTCGAAGCCCGCGGCGCAGGTGTGTTTGTTCAGGAGAAGAACATAGTGATTGGCAGCTGTTGTCGCTCTTTTCTATGAGTTTTAGAGAAACTCGAAATTGCAAGATGACTGGCACGTACGTAATGTAAATTTGGCAAGCTGTTTTACGAATGTGAACATATTAAACTGCAACGTTATTGACGCACAGGTAGAGAAGAAGCGGAGTGACTTTTTAGCCAATAAGAATGCAGAACACAATGCACGATGCAAATCCGTGAAGTAGCGAAACCGTGAAAAGTAAACCACGTTATAGCAAGGGATCACTGTACTTCACAATGTACTCACCACAACAACAACGATACTTTCCATTTTCTTGACGTCCCTTCAAGTACCGCCATGAACTTCAAGGGAACTGCTCACCTTAAGATGCAGCCACTCCTCTCTATGACCCCCCCAGGAGCGTGGACAACACCAAACCCACAGCACCTGTACATGACAACCCTCCGTCCAGCTGTATTGACCTGAAGCAGTGTAGATCAGTGGTGCACAAAGTTTAGAACTTTCTCTATCTTCGATTGCTGGCTTTTTTTGTATTAAGGTGGATATTATGTTGTTTTCTTTTACCATTAGACCCAATTATTAGGAAGATTTAATGGATTGAACAAAAAACTCTTGGCTGCTCTACTGTTGCTCATCAAGTCTCTTTTTCTCTTGTTTCTTTTTCTTTGGTTTTAGGGGAACAGAGTAAAGGAGAGACCATCCAGCCCACTGCATTCGCTTAAAGGTTGATTTTCAGTTTGCTCAAAACACAAAAAAGATAACTGAAAAAACTGTACTATAGGAAAAACTATCATTATAAAAATGGAGCAATTTTACCATTTCAGATCCTTCTGTTTTGATTTTGTTTTAAACGATGGTGGCATTGGAAGACAAACAGGCAGGCACGACAAATGATCAAAAAAAAATAAAAAGACAGCAAGTAAAGAGTGTGAAAAACAGAACCAGAAAGATGAGAAAACCAAACTACAATACTGAAATGAAAAAAATAATTGGCTCTTAAATAGACGAAAAGCTAATATATGGTGAAAACCAAGATGATTAGTAAGTGAAACATATCGACATTTGACTGTGGAGGAGTCGGGGGAGACAAACAATCTAAAAAACTTTCTATTAGTCGGACAACTAAAAGACATAATCTCTCACACATCAAATTTACATAAAAAAAACCTCATCTGACCTAAAACTTGTATTACCCATTATTTCCGTGTAACTTTGAGAAGTGGGACAAACAATTCAATGACTTTACATCTTAAATATGAGATTATCAAGATTATTTTAACTTGTTTGATCAATAGTTTAACTCTAACAAAATTCCTAATAATTATGTTAAATTCATTAAATCTGTCAACAGCGTCTGATTTGAAGCAATGTGACCGACACCAAAGGCCATTTGAATCTGTCACAAGTGTTATTAAAACTGTACAAACATGCACACAGGAAACCTCCCGGAGCACGCACCGAAGGACTTTGATTAATCAAATTTTCAACCAGACATATTTCATTTCTGTGGGCTGTCTGAGGTACGATCATTCTTATCCTGAAAGGATTATTGTTAAAGAGTCATATTTGATGACAAATAGGCAATAGCAGCAGACTTAGAACTGGTGCGGACAAGGGAATCTGACTGTTTAATTAAAAGGTGGCCTTACCGCTCTTAAGGAAGCAGTTAAACGGAGTCAGTAAACAAGTTATTCCAAGAGTGTGTCTGTGGATAAACAAGAATCTATACTGCATGGAGAAGAAAGAATGTAGACTACAATACAAACAACTTTTTTCCCAGACAGGAAATTCTTTTCTAGGTGCAGACACTGGCTAATGATTGACATTGTCTACCAATAGACACATGGAAAAAAAAGAAAAAAAAATAGAAAGTGACAATAGAGTGAGCATTTTCAGTTGAATGGATGGACTGATTAGACTTTATGTCAGCGTTTAACACCTTGACTGGCCTGCATGTACTTTTACTAGAAAAAGCCCACTGGACCATAACACAACAACTGTTAAAAGAGGAGAAGATTTGTATCGTGAAGTATTTGTAAGGTTAATGGAAATTCCACACACTTATGGCGTTCGGGTGATGCTGTCGTATGATTTCCTTACACCACACTCTAAAGATTTGTTGGGTGGAAGTACTGGCTCCTTTCTGACCCCACATAAATGTGCACACAGAGGATATGCAAACTACACTCTGATTGTCTAATGTTCTCACTTGTAACAGTCAGGCTTGCCCCTGCTTCTGTTCTGCGGGTTTTAACTCACCCACGTCCAGGGGACCGGCCCGGGAGATGACTAGAATGCCCTGAGCTTTGATTGGTCAGGTCTTACACCATAGTGGCCATACTGGGGGTGCTGGTTCTGAGGTTCACGTGGGGTTTGGCTTGGTGTGCGCTCCTTGCTTTTGGTCAGATTGACTGTACCTTTTCAACTTTAGGTCCCTGGTTTAATCTGCCAATCAGTCTATTGTTAGCTCTGTTGTTTCTTCAAAGAACTGGGAAGTGTTTGAGTTGTATGATCAACAACAAATAAATTTGAATGTTACTGTGTATATAGCTACAGGTGGCATTTTCTGAACATTTGGAAAACATGTTTTGTCAAATCCAAGTCTAAAAAGCAGCCAAAGCTTAAATAAATAACAAAAAGCTACTAAATTATGAATTTAGGCTCTTGTTATTTCCCGTGTACAATCCAGTGACTTGCTGTATTCACTTATGTTTCATAGAACTTTGATACTCATAAAACAAATGTATCATTATAATAAAAATACAGTCTGACCAAATACAGTCCACTGTGATTTAACTACGTTTTGTGGAAAAAGATGTTGGTTGGAGAAGGGTCAATTTATTGGTATCAATCAGAGAAAACGTCCAAGGATATTCCAGACACGGACAAAACTGGGTTAAGAACAGTGCAAAGCATTGATAAAAACTGGAGGGATACAACTAGAGCCATGTTTTATGCTATGTACACACTGGGCATGAGACGTTCAAGACTGCTGAATGGTGTTCTCAGTCGATTGTTGCTTAGTCTAATGGAGTGCCAAGAAAATATTTAAATGTGACCGTTTCTTATTGGTGGCGACTTTTTCTTTTAGCCATGCAGTGTATTATTATTGGACTAACAGAGTGTAGTTAGCTGGATATGCATACAAAATGTAGGGTTTTTGACCCATGCAAAAGTCAATTACTATATCTTATTGTGTTTGAGTAACAGTTCTCTAAGCTTACTTAAAAAAAAATGTTTTAAATATTAGTATAGCGGTTTGATCGCTTTGCCTCATAACCCCAACCTTTGGATGCAGCCAAATAGGATTTTGAGTTATTTATGTGTCTGTATTGATCTACATGGACGTTAAATATGATGCAAAAGTCAAAACATTAAGTTTACTGAATTTCAGTTCTGACCATACTAACCATAACATGGTTTTATTTATCTTTGTGCTTCTTATTTATGACCATAACCAATTCATGCTGGGTCCATCTTAAAGTCTGTTTTCACAAAAGCATAGTCAACTTAATCATGGCTTTGTCTTCTACTTTTCCTGCACTAGCACATACTAAAAACAAAGGCTAAATTAGATTAGCTTTATTATTGTCATTGTCTCAAGTACAACGAAATTTGAAAAAAATGACCTCTGATAAGTGCATCAATCATTCAGTCTGTAAAATATAATAAAAATATTGAATTAATAAATAAAATACATAAAAAATGATACAATCAACAGTCCTAAAACATATCCACATTAGTGTGACTAGTGTGATTCATTCATTTAAAATCCCTGCATTGGCTCCCCATATGCTTCGGGATTGATTTTAAGATACTTTTAACACTTTTTAAATGTCTTAACGGTCTTGCGCTTTCTTATTTGTCAGATCTTTTAGTAAAGTATGAACCCTAGCGGACCCTGAGACCCTCTGGCACTGGTTTGTTAACCATTCCGTTTGTTAAAACTAAAACCTATGGAGAGGCTGCGTTTCAGCACTATGGCCCCCGTTTACGGAACAGTCTGCTGGAGGACCTGAGAGCCGCAGAGAGCATTAACGCTTTTAAGAAACAAGGGTCAAGACCCATCTTTTTAACCCGGCTTTTAGCAAATTTTTTGACTCCTATTATTTATCAATTTATTCAGTTATTTATTTATATGTATTTATTTTTATTTATTTATACATTATACAGGGCTTGACATAGCCATTTGTCCGCTGGCCCGGTCCTGTTTTTCGAGCAGTGCGGACCACAAGACTTTACTTTTCACTTGTTCGCTCGGGCCACTAAAATATCTAACGGTTTATATATTCTTCACCTTTTTTAATAAAGTAAATTTTGCGAAAACGTGTAGATTTACCTCGTCTTCATAATTTAGTTTTTCTGCTAGTCCTGTGTTCAGACTTCAATGGTTTCTATGGGAAACCTTTGATCACTTCTCCTTCTCTCCCGCCTGCGCGCGCGGCTTTCACTGCCGAGCACCACGCGGCACGCGCTCACTACTTTTTTTTTTCAAACTTTATTGAATGTAACAATTCAATACAAAACAATGTTAAACAGCAACAACGAAGGCACAAGCCAGTGGGTTATTATTACATTTGATTATAAATCCGACACCGTCACTGAAGAGAGACTGAAGCATGTCAGAGATGTGGAAGACATGGCAGGAATAGATAGGAATATATTAGATGGAGTAATGGGTGGAATTAGTAGTATGGACAGCAAGATATTTAATGAATGCATTGAAGATGAAACTGTATGCACTAAGCTTTAAGCTGAATGTCAAAGAATCAAAGGCAACTCCAAATACCTGAATCTCAGACTCAAATGCAGTAGAATGTTAAACTACTTAATTTTGTTTTTCTTTACAACACTGTAAGCAGTAAGTATTTCTAGTTAGCTGAATGATCTCAGTTAGACCTGCACAATATGAGGAAAACTCGCGATATGCGATATCAGAGATTAAAATTGCGATAACGATATAATTTGCGGTATATAAACAAACAGCAAAATAACCAAATAACCATTCCCAGTTTAAAAATTATACCCCAAATGACCCACGTTGACATAGGTTACAAACATCTAACATAACAGGGCTCCATCTGATTGGTCAACAATGTGAAGGCGTCCATCCGATTGGTCAAATGCATTAAGGGAATTATTTGATTATGATTTATTGCGATATTTGCCGTTAGAAGCACCATGAAAACTTCTGAACTAGTGTTACCTACTACACTGCAGTGCTCTCTTCAAAACATCTGAAACAGACTAGAGCAGATTTAAGTTTGATATGGTCTATTTTCAGTCATTGAAAAGTGTAGAAACAAGTGATGTCACCAGAATGCACCAAATTGCACCATATTAAAAGTTTCCGGGGGGGCATGCCCCCGGACCCCCCTAAAGTTGCAAGCACCTGCGGAGCGGCGGGTCCCGCAATGCGCGGTGTCGGGCCAGTGACTTTGAGGCAGGGCCAGTAAGTTTCAAAAACTACTGGCCCTGTGGGCCAGTGCAAATTTCTGGGCTATGTCAACCCCTGTTATATCTTGATTTATGAACTTGCAATAGAGTTTTAACGCGTTCTTTTAATTTACCGTATTTCAATGTTTTATTGTTTTTATCAATATGTTTACTTTTTTATTCTCATTTTTATTTATTTGTATTTCCAGTGCTTCCTCAGCTGGAACCTATCCCTCTTGTTTGGCTGCTGTTTAGCCACTGCAGCTCTAGATGGGGACCTGTATCACCGCTTAGCTGTGGGGTAGCGGTCCCCCCCTGTGATACTGCATTTGGCTGTCTATGCGGCTGTTCACGGAGGGGGAAGTTCCAATTACCAGCGTTTCCAGCATCTTGTTTTTGTGCTCAGCCTATTTCTCAGTGTCTTTTCCCATCAGTTAGGGCAGTGGTTCCCAAACTGGGGGAGGTATTGCAGGGGGGGCGCAGTGGAGTTTAGAAACAAAGGATTTGTATGTTTGTGTCAGTGTGGGGGGTCTCGAAAATATTCTAATCTTCAGAAAGGGGGGCCCTGCAGAAAAAGTTTGGGAACCACTGATTTAGGGGGTGGGAGGTGTGAAAGGAGTGGGGGGCTAGGTATGGGGAGGGGGGCCCTATTTATTTATTTTTATTTATTTATATTTTACTCGTTATGCTTGTTTTTATATTTTGTTGTGTTTTAAAGTAAATCACTTCATGTTATATTTTTATATAAGAAGTGCTTTATGAATAAAGTTTGATTTGATTTGATTTGATTTGATAGAGACAATCACATAAACAGACATTCATCCACACAGTGTCACTACATGAAATTTCAGTGCATTTCGTCTCATAGCAGCATTGAAAATGGTGATTGAATTTGGATTGACAATGCTTTTGAGTCTTTGTCTTTGCATTAATGAGTCTGTAGCTTCTGCCAGATGGCAATAGTTCAAACAAAGGGTGACCAGGATGTGTGGTGTCCTTTATAATATTCTGGGCTCTCCTGTGGCACTGCACCGACACCGCTACATGCTAGCATATTCACATTAGCACTCAACCAAACATTTTGACAGAGTGCCTCTTAAAATCACTTTAACATCAGTAGGCAGTACTAGAGTTAACTCATATATAAGGTGCTCTTGATTATAAAGCATACTGTCATTTCTATGAAAAAAGTAAGGTTTAAGGTGTGCCTTATAGTGTAGAAAGTAGGGTAAGTCCTAGAAATCAAACCACATCCACTGCTGCCTGGAATAAATATGCTTTGAAAATAGAAATTACTATACAATTCTTTTTAGCCAAGACACACATCATGAGGACATTGATTAACTTGTAAATTGTAAAATCCTATGTGAGATATGTGAGATTGAAAAAGTCATTTAACTTACCAAAAAAAGCAAACATTAAACACCTTTTTTGTCATGTCTTTTTTCTTGTTCAGATGTCAAAGAATTCATCTTTCAATGCGTCCCTTTAGCCAACCCCTTCACTTGTTTCTTCAGCACCTCCATGGCTAGTGGAATGCATCTTCTCTTACCCAAGCCTAATCCTCACGATTGGATGCGACATCACCAGCATCACCCTCCTGCTTCTTCTTTGCATTCTCATCATCTAATATGGCATCAGTGATTGGCAGAGAAAGCGCTTCAGCTCCTCTGCAGCCGAAATGAGTCACATCAACTGCTTCGCCTACCACATGGTCACCATGGAGCTGATTGGTGTGATTGGTTTGGTTGCCATGCCTTTTGGTATTCTTACAAAGAATCAAAATATATTAGATGTGGCGTTCTTTTTCGGCAACCTTGTTTGGCATGGGAAATGTTTTTTAACATGCTGACCTGTGTGGAGCGCTACCTGGCTGTAATTCATCCTATCATCTACTTGAGTCTGAGAAACAGGAGGGGAATTCAAATAAGGGACATGAGCATTGGCTTCGTCTGGTTGCTGTCATTTGTAGAGATGGTTGTGGGAGTAGCAAACTTTGCCATGACTGTTGTAGATTTTTGTGTCATATTCTTCCTGGCAGTCCCCTGTTTCTCCAGCCTCTCTGTTCTCTGGGCTTTGGCTCGTCCAGGACCGGGAGAACGATGTGCAGGCAAAGACAGAATCGGCCGCATGAAGCTTAGAGCATTCTACACCATTGTGGCAGTACTACTGCTACTGAGGTTTATTTCCGGGCTGGTTTGGTCATTGGTGTATTTGGATGACGAAAATGGGTTCTTGATAAGGTCAGTGTCATTTTGGTTGAAACTGCCCTGCAGTCTGCTCTTGCCACTGCTGTTTTTGCAAAGAAATAGAAAGATTTTTGTTCCAAAAAGAGCATCCGTCAAGCAAAAAGCTCAAACACACTAAATCAAATGTAGCATAAAAAACATTGTATATGATAGAGAATAAACTCTTAATTGACGGTGTGAAAATGCCAATAGTAGAAAGCCAAGGCTCTGATAAAATAAATAAAAAATAAACAAACAAACAAACAAAAAACGTCGTTTCAACAAAAGTAGTTTTTAATCAGATTTTTTAATTACGTTATGAATTCCTTTCTGTTTGCATTGAACATAATATAATTTTTATAAAATTAAACCACTTAAGTCTTTCTGTGTAAAATGGTGTTATGATTTGGTCAAAAAAAGAACATGTTGCCCGTTTAGTCAAAGGTAAAATTTCGGCCACTGGGGGCGGCCATTTAGGTTACATTGTACACCAAAAAACCTGAAGTGGATCTGTGATTGGTTAAAAAAGAGGTGATCAGTTAAAAGTCCAGGTCACTTCAGAATTTTTATTGCCATTTGGAGAAGTAGTCACCGAAAAACTGCGCTTAAATTCACTTTTTCTCACCTAGAGGAGCCAGCAGAGGTGACGACATTGTCAACCTGTGTTAACGTGCTGCTTTATTGGAGAGCGGAGAGAATCTTGATAAAGCCATATATTTGTGTGCAATGTCAGGATTTTTTCTTTGTGTTGTTTACATTTTATATTTAATAGGTCTATACATGGTTTATATTTGATGTACTGTTAGTTCAGATTGTTATAATTAGCTAATAAACATTTTTGTTTGTCAAAGGTTTCCTGTGTTTTATTATACACCTAATAAACAAAATTTGTGTCTTTTGAAAATTATTTGATATTTACAAAAATGTGTCTTTTAAAACTAGTTTATATTCAAAACATTCCAAGAAAAAAGTATCAGTAATGATATGGACCACATGTGTCAAACTCAGGTCCGCAGGCCAAATTTGGCCCAAAGTGTAATTATTATTGTCCCACAAGATCATATCAAATGTACATTAGAGCTGGCCCATGGTATAAACTGTACCGCTAATAGACATTCATTTTTGTTGACAGTCATTGACAGCTGTGCTCCAGTCTCATTGGACAAACTATTTCAACAAAAATGGCCAAACAAAAGATGCACAACAGGAGCTTTCAAGACAGGTGGGAGGCAGATAATCTGTTCATGAATATAAAGGACAGACCTGTTTGTCTTGTGTGCAGAGCTGATGTGGCTGTAATGAAAGAATATAACATAGGAAAACACTATACAAAACGGTTAAACATTACATATTAGTGACCTTGCAGTTATTTTTCAATAAACATTGTGTTTGGGCCGTGATTTGACTTCACTGCTTAATTTGAGCCCACTGAGTCCTGTAATTACTTGGCATCCAATTTATACCTAAATTCCTGGTATGATCAACCCCATAAAAATTCTATATGGCAAAAAGTTTACATGACAGACTGCAGTTTTAAAACTACCACACATAAAGGTCAAAAGCCATGCTCTTAAGACTGCATAGCAAGATCAAGTTGGCAATTTCTTGAGAGAAGAAAGCATTGATGGATATTTATTCTTAAATATAGACAAGACAAATATATGAGTCTACAAGGCACAAATTGGTTTTTAGTATTTCCATAACCTCTTATCTGTTCAGTTTCTTGGCTTCACCTTTAAATCCCATTGGACATTTGTTATGGAACGTTAATTTTCCTGCTCTGTGTAAAAACAGAAACTGTAACACCAGACTGCTGGGCAGATTAAACCAAACATCAATTGTCATCATCACACAATTGATATTTCCCTCTACAAACATTATAGCCCAACACAGACCCCAGGCAAACCTCAAGACCAACACTCCCAGTATGGACAAGATGGTGAAGAAAGCCCTTCGCTTTGACTGGTCACCCTTCTCCCGACCCTTACTCTGGTTCCCCGGGCCGGGACGAATCAAAGCTCTCAGAACAGAGAGGCTGCAGAAAAACACCACTGTTACAGAGACGATCACAAGGCAGAAGTTGATGATGACAAAAATGTTGCTTATCGTCACATAAATCCCTGCAAGGCAAAGCAGCCACACACAGCTGATGCCAAATGTTTCTGATTCTGGTCCATCTTTGACTCCGCAGGCTAATGTAGGCAATAGGATGGTTCACAGCCAAATAGCGCTCCATGCAAGTCAGGATGTGAAAAAACATCTCCCCGTACCATGCAATGCTATTAATGACCATCCCGACTTGTAATACGGCACTTGCAGCTCTTATTTGTTGACCAAAGCAGGCTAGGACTATCCCAAAAACTCCAATCAGCTCCATTGCAGCCAGGTGGTAGGTGAAGAAGTCAGAGTGACTGGCAGACCTTAAGAAAGCAGAGGGATTTTTCCAATACAGCTGAAGACCATGGTGGAGATTGAAAGCGGAGTGGAGAGTGGATGGACATAGTGACAACACTAAATGAAGTGATGACAGCTGAGCCTGTTGTGGTGGAGAACAATGTTGGTACTCAAACATGAAGATGCCCAATGAATTAATTGGATGAAGAACAGAGTCGTTGTTGGTAAACGTGGAGTCTGTCAACTTATCTGCAAAGGAAAAAGAACAATTCATTTAGTCTTACCTCAAGTTTAGCCATGGCCAAAGATGAGTTAATGTAAAGGGTGGCTGATTGCAATGTTGAGTTAAAGGGCCTATATCACACAAAATCAACTTTTTGAGCTTGTAGGTAGTTTTGAAATGTTAATTCCTCACAAAAAACAACCCCAAAGTGTTATTTTAATATATTCACACAACTCTAAAAACCTGCTCTCTGAGCACCAGCCCCTGCCATACAGCCCCTCCATTCATCCATAAGAAAGTGGATGAAACAGTCCTTGGTCAGCTATTTGGAGTATTGCTCCAGCGACATATCTATGTCAAAAATGACACCCCAGGTTTTTAAAATTTGGCTTTGAAAAGTCTGTGAGGAGAACTCAAGTGCCGCTTTATCCCTGGTATAGCAATATATAGCGTTTCACTTCTCTCTGAGTTTAGCTGCAGAGAGTTTTTACAAAGCCATTGACTTATCTGCATCAGGCACTTCATTACATAATCCAGCGTGTTTGTTTTAGAGGGCTTAAAAGAGCAATGTAGCTGGATATCATCGGCAGAGAAGTGGTTGGAGACATCGCTAAACTGAACTCCTCGATAATCTTTCTAGAGGGGATTTAAACAGAACATGGCCCAGAACAGAGCCCTGAGAAACACCACCACACAGTAAGTCTGCTGACTGAATTGTAGCAGTTAGCAGCACTGAAATTATGACCAGATAAGTAAGAAGAAAACCAGTGGTGAACTGAGCCTGACAAACCAATCAGATCCCACAATCTTTCCAATAAGATCAGATGGTCAATCTTGTGTCAAAGCCTGATGAAAGATCTAGTAAAAGATCTAGGACAGTGTATTTGCCAGAGTCAGCAGACCTCAAAATGTCACGGGACACTTTCAGCAGGGCTGTCTCTGTGGAGTAATGTTTACAAAAACCTGACTAAAAAAAGTCAGTCTCTGGTTGCCATTTGTTCACAGTAACAACAAGACTACAATGAGAAGTTATTCAAATGCCATCTTTTTTTTAAAACCAGCTTATTTGCAAACAATTACAGGAAAAATAATCAAGACTGAAGTCTATAGATATTGATAATATAATCCATTATTTTAGATTCATGGGATTCAGTAGGACACTCATCAAGGATCATTCAAGTACCCTTTAGCTAGTTTTATGGCTCAGAAACTACAAATACTTACCCATACTGAGAGTTTCCTTCCGCTCCTTTATTGATTCGGATGGTTAGCTCTGTCGGCAACACTAATCCATGTCTACACCATTTTGATCATTTAAATGTTTGTTTGCATAAAAGTAAACTATGCCATTTGAAATATGTCAAATAAAAGTGACATGTGGAATGTCATTCAATTTTGCCTGATATATAAACCCAATAGTACAACCAGCATTTCTATTTAAAATCTAGAACAAAAAAAATACAAAACTGTACTTTTGTTAAAAAGATTTAAGTAGTAAAACACCTTTGACAAAAGTATCTGTTGAGACTGTACATTATAACAAAGAAATTTACTTCAAACTCTCCTTTTTTTGAAAACAAAAACATTTGTTGGTGTTGCAGTAGGTTTTCAAACAAGAACAATCTCCTTAAATAAAAAGAAATTAACAGAATTTTCCACTTCTGGAGTGAGTTGTATTTACTAAAATGAAGTGGCAGAACCATGCCAGAAACAGATTTGAATATGCAATCAAAATAGCTAAGAGTACAAAGTAAAGCACACATAACAAAACACTGAATGACAATGAATTGCAATATCTGAATACCGTAATGTCTAGGTTACAGAGCGCACCCGACTACAAGCCGCACCCACCCATTTTCACATTTTGAACTTCTTTTGTACATGTATAAGCCGCGTCAGTGTTCAAGCCGCATGCTTTAAGTAGCGCCGTCAGCCTGACAGAGCATTTCTGACTTCCAGCCTGAATGCAGTTTTAACCACACTGGGGGAGGAGACAGCATTGCATCAGCTTATGTGTTTGAACACACCCACATTCGCCAAACAGCATGCACTTCAATTCTATTCACAAGTTCCTCAGTGATGTTTTTTTTCTTTCAGTGATGGACAATTGAGGTATCATACATAAAATTACAAACAGTAACCATATAATCAACAGTACATCCCTCAGTTATGATGAGAAAATTTACATCTGCGATTCCCCATTTCCCATGAGTCTTGGGGGCTAAAGGCGGGTCTAACCCGGCTCGCCACACCGTTGTCAGTGTTTAAGAATGAGCAAGGAGCAGCAGTGGATGGAGGGGAAACCGGGAGAACAGCTCTCCTTCCGCTTGTGTCGCGCTAGCATTATGGTAGTAACAGGGACTGGTTAAAAAGCGTTAAAATTATTTTATGATTACAAAATTTCTAGAAAAAAGTAGCTGTATTGATATGGACGATGATGCAGCCACACACAGCGGATGCAAATGTTTCTGATTCTGGTCCATCTTTGACTCCGCAGGCTAATGTAGGCAATAGGATGGTTCACAGCCAAATAGCGCTCCATGCAAGTCAGGATGTGAAAAAACATCTCCCCGTACCATGCAATGCTATTAATGACCCTCCCGACTTATGTCGGCACCTGCAGCATATTATTTGTTAATGAAGTAGGCTGAGGACTATCCAAAAACTCAATCTGCTCCATTGTAACTAGGTGATAGGTGAAGAAGTCAGAGTATTTAGCAGTCCTTAAGAAAGCAAAAGATTTTTCAATACAGCTGAAACCATGGTGGAGAGTTGTGCGGCTGTGCCCGTATTTGATTTTTGGTTGGTTCTGTGTGTCCTATGCTTTATGTATTTCTGTATCAGAGTGGGACTTCTGTGTTTTTGTGCATCTTTGTGTGTCTGTTTTGTCTGATTATTGTGGTGCATGAAGGTGTGGCCTCCAATTGGTCCAGAGCTGGAGGAGGCAGCTTTAAAAGCACCATTTGGACCTCCAGCCGGTGAGAAGGGAGCCTTGCTGCACCAGTCGCCCACTGCCAGCTTGGCCCTCTTCTCAATCCATGTTGTTTTGTATTTTCACCACCTGTTTGGTTTGGGTTGTCCTTTGAGTGTTGTGTTTTGGTATTTTGTAGTCCTTTGTAGTTTTGTCTGTACCCACTCTGTTTGGTGCTTTGTAATTTTGTAGAGGTAAGGCTGTAGGGTGAATTTGCCATTTTTCTTTACATGTTTTCTCCTGAATTTGTTAGGTTAGGGGTTAGTGTTTGTCTTTGATTTCCCTTTCTCTTTTTCATTTTGCAGGTAAGTTTGTATTTCAGTTAGTTCAGGGTTTTGTTTGGTATTTTGGCCTGGGTTCACCCTGAGCCTTTTTGCATCTTCCTTTAGTTCATGTTGATTTTGGTTAATTTGTAAATAAATTTATTTATTTTGTATGGAACAATTCAGTTTAGTCTTTGTGCTACAGTCAATTTGTAAAACTTTGCTTTTTATGTTAATACCGCCTCAGTACCTTAGACATAGAAGGGGGCATAACAGGATGAAAACCGAGGAGTGCAGGGTGTATGGACATAGTGACAACACTAAATAAAGTAGCTGAGCCTGTTGTGGAGCTGGGAGACAACGTTGGTACTCAAACGCCAAGGATGCAAATGAATTAATTGGATGAAGAACAGAGTCGTTGTTGGTAAACGCGGAGTCTGTCAATGTATCTGCAAAAGAAAAAAAAAAATTATTTAGTCTTACCTCAAGTTTATCCATGGCCAAGATGAGTTAATATGAGGTGGCTGGTGCAATGTTGAGTTAAAGGGCCTTTATCACACAAAATCAACTTTGAGTTTGCAGTGTTTTGAAATGTTAATTCCTCACAAAAAACAACCCCAAAGTGGTATTTTTATTTATTTACGCATCTCTAAAAACCTGAGCACCAGCCCCTCCCAATCCCGAAATGACTTAGTCCTCTCATTCCTTGCATGGGAAAGTGGAGTGCAGCCCCTTCAACAGAGTCTGCTATGCCAGCCCCACCCAAGCTAACACACACACACTCTGTGCAGAACTACAGTAATCGCCCCCGTATTCGCGGGGTTCGTTCCTCACCCTCACCCCTGACCCTGTTTGTAAAACTCCCAGAGCCTCTACAGAGTCAGGAGCCTTTTTCTGCCGTTTAGGTTCATTTGAAGCCTTGGATGATGCAGGGCTTTGTTTTATTGGCTTTTATTAACCTTGTCAGAATGGTTACGGCTCGAACAAAAATAGCGCAGCCTGCTCATACACTCAGCCGGAGGAGAACGTTCAGCCAAGCGCGCGCGCAGGTGACGCCCTCCTAATCACAGTCACCGGCCCACGCTGGTTGACATGCGCTGTGGTCCAGCAACTGGCGAAAGGGTGGGGTGCACGCCCTCCCTACGCATCTTTAAAAACCTGAGCACCAGCCCCTCCCAATCCCAGTAAATCGTTTTTCAAAATTCGCGGAATGAGCGCTGTTCTGCGTCTCACGCTTATGACGTCACATCATCTGCGGCCACCCGCGAATGGGCTGGGCACGAATATTAAACCGCGAATGGGCGGGGGATTACTGTAGTGGTAATTGGGTATATACATTCATTTTATTTGCACAATATGCACATCCATCAAAATAAACGCAGACACGCTGCAGAGGCCGACTATATATTGACGTCGTAACGTCCTAACGTCGTCCTACTTCTGGGTAGGAAAATGAACTGCAAAAATAACCAATATTTTATTTAACAATTGTTCTTTAATGTGCCAAAGGTTATTTTTGATCAAATATATGGATATCATTTACTCTGAAAGGCTTAAGAAAGCGTGACATAGGCCCTTTAAAGTACAGCAGCAAGCAGAGGTCCAGTGGTGCAGGTTTTGAACATCAGGCTCCTTGCGATTTTCCAGTGGCCATAAGTCTTGGGTGGCACAGCAATGTTTCCAAAGTTCAAAAATCTGTAATCTAGAAAATACTTTGTGTTGTGTTAGGGTAGCTGGGTAGCTTGGTTGGTAAGGTAAATGTCTACAACGCTGGAATCCAGGGTTCAATTCCCGGAGGGGAATAAGCAATGGTACTGGGGGCAATTACCATATCAATGGTAATTCAACCACTTCAACCACAGCGTATGTCAATCAGCGGTGGGCTGGTGACTGGTGGATTAAAGGGGGCGGGGCATACCTGGGTGCACATTGGCTGAATCATTGGCTGAATGTTCTCCTCCGGCTGAGTGTATAAGCAGGCTGCGCTATTTTTGTTCGAGCTGTAACCATTCAATTCAACCAGTGGGGGTTCTTAGGCAAGACCCTTAACCCTACTGCCTCCCGGGCGCGGCTTGTCTGCAGCTCACCGCTCCCCCAGGGGATGGGTCAAATGCGGAGAACACATTTCACACACTCTGTGTGACAAAAAGTAGCAATCAGATAAAATCTGTCATAAAATACAATAGCTGTTAGCTACACTAAACAGTCTACGCTAGACTGGACATCCCTGCCTTTAGAGCAGTGTTTTTTAACCGTGTGTGCTGTAAGATATGGTCAGATGCGCTGTGGGAAATTACCCATTTTTACTGATCTAAAATTATTTCCATCTCCAGGATATCAGCTCTTTGCTCATCCAAATAGGTTCTGATAAAACACTGAGTAATTAGGAATATGAAAGATCATAAAATACTTTTTTATTTGTGTTTATTTGATTCTAAGAAATACATTTTGATAAGAATGACGGTACCGCGATTTAGCCGCAGCTTCAGCTCTGTTTTCGGAAAAGTCTCGCCCCTTTAACTGTCTCCACCAATCATTTTTGGAGTCTTAATCACACGTCATCAGTCTGACTTATTAGAAGTGGTTAAAGTCTTCACTTCCTTGTTCTGTTTCTGCTCATAAAGTCTCTCAGTTCTAACAAAAATACCAGCTAAAGCTCATCTTTAGTGGTGCAGCTTTCCACAGAATCTGGTATCAGACCGTTATTACATATTATTACATATATTATATTACAATACTTCCCTAACAGGGATCAATAGTCTGCGATTGTCATTACCACACTTCAGAATAGCTTTACGCGCCTGTTGCTATGTTTTTTTGCAAACACATCCACAAAGTCATCAAGATTTATGGCTCTAGCCCTTCTTGATTCTACACTCAGCACACTCTTAAGGCAGTTTTGATTAGCTTTAGTGTAGAATGATGCTATGCTCACGGGCAGTGCAAGTGCAACTTTGCAGAGTTTTAAGGTTTGGTGGAAGACCTCCTTATATGGCTCAAGAAAGACAGTGAGCTCTAGTAACGCCTTTGGTGTTTCCTGACCGCTGCTTTGCTTCCTTTCAAGAATGCGCTTAAGCTGGGGGATCTCATATTGTAGATCCTCAGTACTGCAGTTAAATTGTGAGGCAAATGGAAACACTACATCTCGCTCACAAAATGTGGCGCTGCACGGATTCAAGGCCTGTATCCCTTTATTATGACACAATTTTCTTTAGAAAATCGTCTCTTCACCTCAGAGAGAAGCACATCAATTACAGGAATAAATGAACCTGTCCGAAAAGACTCCTTCTCTGTGCTGCCTTGTCTTTGAGCTAATGGCATGAACAAGTAATGCCCTTCTAGCAGAGAGCTTGGCCTGACCTGACGTCCTGAGGGTGTGTCACTAACTTTGCATTGCTCAGTGAGGCTTAAAATGTTGTCCCAGATGTCATTAAAGAGAGAGCACTTTCTGTAACTCTCCAATGTGTCAACAAGAGAGTCAACAAGTGTGACAGCTGTGCCCAAATCAAGCTGTGGGGACTGTAAATGATCTGACAGTTTATTTCACGAAGAAAACCAGTAAATGTTAGAAGGAAGCTAATAAACTTGAAGTCTATTTGGGCTAACTAACCTCTTGCCTCTACAGCTCTGTCACCATTTTGCTCTTCTGATATTTCTGTCAGAAGATGTACAATGGCTGGCAGTCTGTCTCTCACTGTCTTGCAAGCATTATACCTACATGCCCACTGTGTCTCTGTCAATCTTTGCAACTCTCTCGGGGCACCCTGGCTCATTTCTCTCTGTATCTCAAGCCATCTTTGGTGAACATATGACCCTGACACAAAGACATACAGTTTCTGCAACAGAGAAAAGAAGCAATTAGCTTCAGGGATGCATTTCACACTAATACTAAATTTAAAAAATGTGCATTGCAGTGCACATAAAAAGCCAGTGGGGCCTCTGATTTTATGCAGGCTTGCACACCTGTGTTTTTTCCACTCATGACTGAGGCTCCATCATATGCTTGCCCTACAAGGTGGTTTTTGTAGTCAAGACCATGCTTCTGCAAAATCTCTATTATTTTCTGTGAAAGTGCTGTTGCATTAAGGCGCTGAGCTGCTTCAAAGGCAAGGAAGCTCTCACATACTGACCCATTGTAATAATATCTGATTACAAAGGACATCTGTTCTTTTGTGCTCATGTCTTTAGTCTCATCAACCAAAATGCTGAAAGCCTCACTTTCAGCAACTTCACCAGTTATTGAACTGCGGACCATTTCAGCCAGACAATCGATCATTTCATTCTGTGTGTCATGTCCAAGATATGTTGCATTTCTTTGACCTGCCATTTTTTTCTTGACTATGGGATTATGTTTGGCTAGCAGTTCCATAATAGCAAGAAAATTTCCTTTACTGTCAACTTCTGATTCTTTATGACCCCTCTGTGCAATGTTCTGCGTAGCTGTGAGGACCAAGGTTTCTCCAACAACTTTAATATACTCTCTATTTTCCTTCACTGATTTACTGTACTCTGCATCTAGGGAAGCTGAGAGAGAGGCTGTTCCGGAGGTGGATTTTTCATACTCTGCCCATGCCAGCATTGCAGTAGTGTGGGCTTCAGATCTGGCATGACCTAATCTTTAAAGGTTGCCTTTTTCCAGTTTTTGAATCCCTCTTCAGAAGTAAACACGGACTCACCTGAGGCAGGGAGACCAAAGTGCCGGCAAGCATAACAAAATGCTGAGTCTTTACTCTGAGAATACTCAAGCCATTCATGTGCATTGTACCAGTCTTTAGAAAAACACCTTCTGTCACCTTGATAGGTACGTGGGAAGCATTTTAGGTGTGGCTGTTTGGGGTTTTCGGCTCTGGACTGGGAGATATCTATAAAGAACAAAATTAAAATCAGTTGTTCTGTAATAAAATAATAATAATACCATTTCCTAGTAATTATATTATTTATACCTGTAATATATCTATATACATTTCTATTAAACATGAAACAGTTTCCTTAATAGGGCAATATCATTCTAACTTCACCTGTCGGTCCAGGAATGGGTCGAGCCCCTGCTTTTGCTGAAATCTGCCTTTCATCACTGGATGCTGACTGTCCCTCGCCCGTCTCATTTTTTTTCCCTCAATGTCTTCTCTTGTTAATGCTGGCTGTGGATCCTGATCATGCTGCTCTGTTTCATCTTCCTCCTTTTCCTCCTCACTATTCCTCTGTTGCTCCCCTACCATCTCATTCCCTCCTTCTGCTGTCCTTTTCTTCTTAAAATAAGAATAAATGTTTGTGGATTTTCTCTTCATCCCCTGAAAATTGACATAACATACAAAAACATCAACTAATGACTTTAGGTAACTGTCAAAAAAGGTTAAAAACACATTAAAAGGCTGCGGTAGCACAACAACCAGTCCTCAAATAGTGCCTGGGAGGTGCATGTGATGGGGGACATCCTTTTACTACAATAAAATCTTATTCTACAATAAAATGTAATCGCAAACCCACCACCGCTCTCATTGTGAGTGAGTATTTGCATCAAGTATTCGTGCACAATACAGATATGGCTCTCACGAAATTACATCTAAAAGTATGTGGCGTTTATGGCTCTCTTGAGCTAGACCCTGCCTGGCAACAAAGGTCCGCTGAAATGCGATTGGTTAAATGCTAAAATACTGTATGTCTGTCTGGTAGCAGCATAACCATCATAAACACAATAAAAGAAACTAAAGTACAGTAAACAGGCTGTTAAAAGACACCACAGAAAATTTTTAACAGATGTGAAAAAGAAAGGTAGGGTTGTCGAATGAGTGTGTGTGCTGCTGGCTGCGGTCGTCTGACTTAGCTACGCGGCACGGGGCAGAAAAGGGAGGAGGGAAAGTGTGTGAAGCGCATTCTCGCGCTGTCAGTCGCCGTTTTTAGAGTAAAGGAAAAAGTAATAAAGCAAGTTCCTTTTAAAGAACCAAAACTGGTTATTTTGTTTAACGACTCTGGAGGCTCTGATGGTTCTAACGCGGAATTGAACCCCGAAGGAAGATCAGCCTTACCGTTTTTCGTTTTCTGAATCCAACGGGCACGTCTTGAGCTATAGATGTCTGCTCGCACAAGGGCAGCAGGGAGGGGGAGCAGGGCCTCACCTAAGGGCCTAGTTAGGTGATCGAAGCAACTTGCCGCCTGCTGGCTGTGTACTTGGGATGAAATGCTTAACTGATGCTACCACAGTTTACAGTGGCTGGTGGGGTGGCCAGGTGTCGGCCAGGGGTGGCGCCACTGATCCCAGTGTTTGGTCCAAGTCAGGGATCGGCAACCCATGGTTTCGGAGCCAAGTGTGGCTCTTTCATCCATCTGTTGTGGCTCCCTGTGACTTTGTAAAATAATGAGTATTTTATAATAATTAAATTTTATTTTAGTTTGTTCATTTTTCATGGCATTTCAAAGGCGCTGCTGGCTCCACACGAAGAGCGAGCCACGTAAAAAACAGCTTCGTAATGAGCTCGTATTTATCAGGCGAGACCTGCAGAGCTGATAGCAGGGAGAGGCACGCGGGGCGGCTTTAATAAACACTCCGATCTTCTGCCGGGAACTTGACGTGCCGCGGGGCAGAGACTGATGACAGACTGTGAGTTCGCGCCAGCTTTGCCAGATAAAGTCACAGTTTTCCAGCCGAAAAGTCATCTTTTTTTGGCCAGACCCAGCCAAAAACCGCCCAACACAGCTTTTGTTGATGTTTTTTTTTTCATACTGGACTGATAAAATAAAAGATTTTTCTAAATAAAAGATAGTTCAGAATAATAATAAAATGTGTACAATGTTGAATATTTCTTCAGCGGGCCGCCTTCTTTCATTCATTTGCTTAACCCGCTCTATCCCCGCCATAACCTGCGTCCGGCTCTTTCATCCTTGTGCAGCGCTGGAGCGCCCTGACCACCGTATTTTGCGCTCTCTGTGTAGGACACACTGAGGAGCGCGGGGGAACAAATCTCAGCTGCAGAGTATGTGAACAGGTGAACAGGTAGAGAGGAAAAGCAGGTGGAGAGGCGGAGGAGGGGCTTTGGGTTCAAACTCTGTCATAGATGCAAACACGGGCGTCAGATTCAGACGCAGCTTTCCCTGCAGGAGTTGAAGCAGAGACTTTCTCTGGGATGATTTTATGAACTCAAACATGGAAACATGATTACCAAGTAGAACTCTTCAAAATAATAAACCTGATCTCTCCACATTCTCAGTGTCTACCATGCATTGATGAACACATCGCTCCATGCAGCCATCAGACCAGAACCAGTAGCTCCTCCCACTCGCGGCCGCAGTATCATCCTTTGAAGAACATAATGTGCATTTGCAGCGACGTATGCTTCAGACGATGTCCGATTGGCCAATCTACATGTCAATCAAGTCCCGTACTTCTCAGTGAGGATTTTGATTGGCTAGTGGATTTTAAAGAATTACTTTTTTTTTTTTTTTTTAATCTTTTCTGGCCCGCGATCTACACTCATGTCCTTGAAGATCGACGTAATGAGCACCCTTGATATAATATATACATGCATAATATATATAATGATGTCAAAACGGGTTGTGGCTCCAGGTGCTTTCTTTTTTATTAGGGGCGGTCCCAAATGGCTCTTTGAGTAAAAAAGGTTGCCGACCCCTGGTCCAAGTCATCTTTATGACTGACACACCTTTCTAATAACTTCTGGATTATTTTATATGTTAAACATAAGAAGAAAGTAATAACAACATTTAAGACACAGGATTAAGGTGAAGTTGCCAACAGACACAATTATACTAAATTGAAACAATGTAATCATCTAAAAAGGAATAAAACATTTTTGTTAAAGTTTTCAAAGACTTTATCTTTGAATAAGACAAAAGAAAAAACTAATACAACTTCAACAGATTGACTTTTTGTGTAGCTACATAAAACATAAATATAATGTTAGTCTTTTTGTGTCAAATTGATCAAACATATTGTGATCATATTGTTCAAAAATACAGTTGTCTTTGCACTAACATTGAAATAAAGATTTCAATGTTAGTGCAAGATTGCATGTTATTAAACTGAAGTTAAAAAAACAACTACCAGGATACAATTTCAAATAATTTAGTTAAAAATTATTACTGAAAACTCACTTAACTTTTATTACTGGTACAGCTTTTAGAAAAAAACAGCTGCAGCTTCCAGCTTTTTCTGCCACAATTATCACAAAAATGCACGTGAGATTGTGGATTGTCAAAGATAAAGTGTGCCGTGGTTAAAAAACACTGCTTCAGAGACATGGCTACATACTCCAAATGTGGCATCTTGGTGAACATGAAGCAAGCCATACAATTGTTTTTATGTAATGGTAAACCAACAAAGAATTGACACTAGCAATCACCGATCCATTCATTGAACTTGCAAAAATTATTTTTGGGGGAATGAGCTGCTGGAGCCATCCTGGCCACCGTTGGGAAATGGTGGGGTTCACCGTGGACAGGTCGCCAGTCTCTTGCCACACATTCTCACATTCACACCTAGAGACAGATTAGAATTGTCGATTAACCTAAGCAGCATGTTTCTGGACCATGGGAGAGAACCAAAGAATCCGGAGAAAAAGAACATTCATTCAAAAGGATCATTCAAGAACCCTTCAGCTGTTAAACTAAAGCTCAGAGACTACAAATACTTACCCACACTGAGAGTTTCCTTCCACGTCTCCTTTATTGATTGGGATGGTTGGCTCTGCCGGCAACACTAATCCATGTCTACACCATTTTGATCATTTAAATGTTGTTTATTTGCATAAAAGTAAAAAATGCCATTTGAAAATATGTCAAATAAAAGTGACGTAATAGATTCAATTCAATTCCATTTTCCTTACAGTACATGGATGTAATATTACTACCAGTGTTGTGGTTGTGATATTGGGCTATATAAGTAGTCTCAGTGTTATATTAAAACACAGAGCATCCTTCACCGGAAAAATTCATCAGGAACTGCATTATCTGTTTGTTTTTTGATAATAGTTAAAGATATTCTGCTTAAACAGATGACATTGATAAAATAATTGTTCTAAAATCTAAAACAAATGAAAACAATACAGCACTGTACTTGTGTTAAAAAGATTTTAGTAGTAAAACACCTTTTACAAAAGTACCTGTTGAGACTGTACATTATAACAAAGAAATTTACTTCAAACTCTCCTTTTTTTGAAAACAAAAAACTTGTTGGTGTTGCAGTAGGTTTTCAAACAAGAATAGTCGGCTTAAAAGAAATTAACAGAATTTTCCATTTCTGGAGTGAGTTGTATTTACTAAAATGAAGTGGCAGAACAATGCCAGAAACAGATTTGAATATACAATCAAAATAGTTCAGAGTACAAAGTAAAATACACAAAACAAACACTGACTGATAATAATTTGCATTATCTGAATGCTGTTCCAACCTTATAATCATCCAAATATCTGTCTGACATTGTAAATCAAAGCATGTTATAAGCTGTATTGAAGTTACAATTATGGTATGAGAAATGAAACTCAAGCAGTCCGTCTGTTTACTTAAAAAGATTTAGTATCTGAGATCACGGATGGAGAGGAAAAGTCCTTAAAACAGTTTTTAAGACACCTCATCTGAACGAGCCCACTCAAAAATGATGCTGCACCTAAAACTGAAAACTCCAATAACTGTTTTAACCCTTGTGCTATCTTAGATGACCCCACCCTTACATTGTTCTCCCTACCATGACAAAGGTGGATAAAGGTGGAAATATTTCATGTAATGCATGGACACCAGTGAAGATCACAAATCAATGAAGAAAAAAGGTTCAGAGCACTGTCTAGTGGGTCTAGATGACCCAACTCCCAATGTTAAAGTGCCTAGGATAGCACAAGGGTTACCTGTTTATGCTAGATTATTAATGAAAATCCCCAAGAAAAATATTTAAAACACCTGGCATTGCCATTGCTGTGAAACAACAGCTACCTTCATGTATTCGTTCACTGCATCCACAAACTTCTTCTTTGGTCTTCCTCTGCTGGTTGATATGGTGCAGTTTTCCAGAAAAACTGGTAATTGGTTACACAAGTAAATATGTACAATTAATGATCCGTTATGGTAAAGAAAAACAGGACGTCCCAATGCAAACACTTGCTGAGCTAGCTACACAAGGACAAAAATTGTGGGACAAAAGTGTTTCTAATTGATTTAAACCGGATATAACAAGGAAGGGAAAACAGTTGTCTTTCTAATTTCTATTTATTCTGATGAGGTGACATGAAGCTTTAATTCTCCCTTGACATCTGTTTTATGGCACTGCAATTTTCCTGCTCTGTGTAAAAACAGAAACTGTAACACCACACTGCTGGGCAGGTTAAACCAAACATCAATTGTCATCATCACACAGTTAGTCTGTTGCTTTCCAAACACTACAGCCCAAGCCACACCCCAGAGAAACCTCAAGACCAGCACTCCCAGTACGACCAAGATGGTGTAAAAAGCCCTCCGCTTGGACTGGTCACCCCTTTCCAGACCCGTACTCTGGTCTCCTGGTCCGGGACGAATCAAAGCACTCAGAACAGAGAGGCTACAGAAAGAGACCACTGCTACAGAGAAGACCAGGAGGCAGAAGTTGATGATGGGTAAGAGGTCGACCTTAATCCCAGCAATCCCTGCAAAGCTAAGCAGCCACACACAGCTGAGGCTGATGGTTCTGATCCTGGTCCCTCGTTGGTTCCTCAGACTCCTGTAAGTGATAGGATGATTCACGGCCAGATATTGTTCCACGCAGGTCAGAAGATGAAAGAACATCTCACCAAACCAATTCAAAGACTGTAAAAGGTTCCCTACATCTAATGTAGGCCCCTTCACGAAGATCCCTAAACAGGCCAGGACGCTCCCAAAGACTCCAACCAGCTCCATTGTGACCAGATGGTAGACAATGTAATCAGATGGACTTATAGTTGATAAAAATGCACATGGATTTTGTCTATACTTCTGTAGACCATGGCGTAGGATCGAGATGGAAAGAGTGAAGTGGAATGAGATGCTGACAAAAGTAAAAAGGATTATTAGGAAGTTGTACGGTTCAGAGATCATGCAAAGGTGGTATACATCCATGAAGTTGACAGAAGTAGGACCTGGAGGACCGAAAGTGTCATTGTAGGTGATGTTTCTCAACGTCTCTGCAATAGAGAGAAGATCAATTAATTGAGACACACCCATTAAGTCAATCTCTGATGTGGTCGGACGCCGGACACTCCTACAATGATTAAGTTTAGAAACATGACGGTTTGGTGGCAAAGATTCTAACTATACACCTTTCTAAAAGACTAAAGGACCTTTAAAGGTTCAACATTAAAATATACTTTTACTAACAGACAACTATGTAAACTATTGAGAGAGGCCTCTGGTCTAGGCCCCAGCATTTCAACAACATAAAACCATCAAATGACTTGTTTTGTATTGATGTATTTACTTTTTTCCCAGGACGTTTAAGAAAAGTTTTTGAAAGACAATCAGTCTTACCTGTCGTCATCTTTCTCTTGGCTCTACCTGGTGACTAATGTGTTTTTGCTTCAGGTGCTTTTGACCAATTTAAATATGGTATATTTGCATAAAAATATGTACAAAAAAACACGGGCTCCAGTGATAGCAAAGTTTATGAAGTGGGAGAACTTTGACAGTGAAACTGCAAACTGTTTATTACTACAGCTATCTGATGCATCTAAAGTCCCACTTTAGTCCTATTTTGGTCTATTTTCAGAGGGCTCGCAGTGGTCCTTTAATTATTATGATGCAGTTTTAGCCAAAAAAAAGCTGTCTTGTTTTCATTGTTTCTGCAGAGCAACTGCAAAAACATGTCTTTATATGGAATTATATCATTTTTTTTCTGTCAAAACATGAATATTTAACAGTTTTTAAAAATAAAATTTGAATACAGGGTCCTATGTTTGACTACATCAACCTTTATTTATATAGCATTTTTTCTACACGTCACTCAAAATGCTTTGCATAAAATACAATCAAATTTAAAAACAAAATGACATGACAAATAATGCAGACAAACATAACCCCCCCACCACCACCACCACCACACACACACACATACACCATGATAAAAAAAGAGTAACAAAACGGTTTTGGGGACATGTCCACATCAGTGACCCCTGACCCAAGTTCATGGAGTACACTACCACATAGCTCTACTGTGCTATGATAACCACTTCTTCTTCTACTGAAATTATTAAAGCCTCCCTGAAGCTGTTGGCCATAAAATAGAGAGACGTTGGTCATTATACCAAGCAAAAAATGTAGTTGTCAGATGTTTAAACTGTTCTCAGTTATGAATATGTTTTATATCAGATAATCTATAAAGTAGAATGTTAAACTCACTCTCAAAGTTGCCATCAAGCAAGATTCAAGATTTTATTTGTCACATACAAAGTTATATCTAGCAAATACAAACAGTAGTGAAATGTACGCCAGGTCCACTCCGTGGACAGTGCAAATAATTAAGGAAAACAGCACAGATGAAAATATACATAATATACACAAGTAAAGCTATGTAAAGATGAAATAAGAAAAAAATGTGTATTGTAAAATTAAATATAGAACGCAAAATAATGTGCATGAATGTAAACTGTAGACTTAGATAATTAAGATACACATTTAGAGTTTAAGAGCCTGATGGCCTGGGGGTAGAAAGTCCTCCTGAGTCTCTCGGTCTTTGCCATCAGGCTGCGGTAGCGCTTACCAGATGGCAGCAAAGTGAAAGTATGATTACTGGGGTGGGTGGAGTCTTTGATGATTTTTGCAGTTCTACTTCTGCAGCGTTTGAGGTAGATGTCGTGCAGAGAGGGGAGAGCAGACCCTGAAATGCGCTCAGCTAAGCGCACAACTCTCTGCAGGGCTTTGCAGTCTTAACTTGAGCTGTTCCCATACCACACTGTGATACACTGAGTCAATACACTTTCTATAGCACCGGAATAGAAGGTTTTCAGGATTGCTGGTGAGACCCTGACTTTCCTCAGCTGTCGCAGATGGTACAGTCTTTGCCTTGCTTTATTAACCTGTGTTTGAATGTGAGTAGTCCAAGTCAGGTCCTCCGAGATGTTTACACCCAGGTACTTGAAGCTGCTCACCCTCTCCACAGGGGTCCCGCTGATCATAAGAGGAGTGTAGGGCTGCTGTTGTCTCTTCCTGAGGTCCACAATCAGTTCTTTAGTTTTGCTCACATTCAGAGAGAGACCGTTGTCCTGGCACCATGATGTCAATTTCTCTACCTCGTCCAAGTATGCGGTCTCGTTGTTGTTGTGAATGAGGCCTAGAACCACAGTATCATCAGCAAATTTGATGATGGATGTGGAGCTGTGCGAAGACACGCAGTCGTGTGTGTAGAGAGAATAAAGCAGGGGACTCAGGATGCACCCCTGCGGTGCTCCTATGTTCAGGGTGATGGAGTTAGAGGTGTACTGGCCTAGTTTCACCACTTGAGGTCTGCCGGTGAAGAAATCCAGAATCCATTTGCAGAGTGAAGAATTCAGTCCGAGGTCTATGAGTTTGGAAGCTAGCTTTATGGGGACTATGGTATTGAAAGCTGAGCTGTAGTCAATAAATAGCAGCCTTACATAATTCCTGTTATTGCTGTCAATGTGTGTGAGAGAAGAGTGCAGGATGTGAGAAATGGCATCATCTGTGGATCTTTTTGGGCGATAGACAAACTAAATAGGGTCCAGAGTATCCGGGATGGAGGAGCAGATAACGTTTTTAACCAGTCCTTCAAAGACCTTCATGACTGTTGATGTGAGGGCAACTGGACGATAGTCATTCAGACAAGAGGGTTTATTGTTTGACCTCCGCGGGACAGTCTACCAGCTGTCCCCAACCTACCCCCTTCCTCATATAACCTCATATTAGGGTGAGAGGGTGGGGGGTTTAGCCTGCCCCCCTCTTTCGGTTTTATTTGCACCTTAGACATGTAGGGTCCTTGGTAGGGGGGATGCTTGGACATCACTGCCAGCAAGCAGCGGATGTCCTCCTAGCACCCAAGCAATTTTAACCGCACCTTAGACATTTAGGGTTCCTTGGTGGGGAGGGTGGGGGTACATCACTGTGAGTGATCAGGAGATGTCCCCTTAGTGCCCTACCCGCCAATTTTAACTGCACCCCCCTTAGTACACACACCTCTCCCCCCTCGATATATAAATTCCAACATAAACACATACACATGCACACAAACACCCTCTCAAACACACATACACGCACACACATTTTGCAAGGAAGGTGGGACCTAGGACCATCTGTCTCCTACCCCTTCCCTGGGCCCCTTGGCAACGGCGGCCGTGTCCCCTGGGTGCCGGCTTCCTGGGCCCGGCGGTGCTCTTTCCGCGCGGTGGGGGGGTTCACATTACACCTGACCCGGGGGTGTTCGTGTCCCTGGGGGGTGGGTCCTGGACCTTGCCCCTGAGCGCTGGGTTTATTGTTCTTAGGCACAGGGATGATGACCTATTTTTTGATTGGGGGTGGGATGCAGCAAGAGACTAATTAAAAATAGATGCAAACAAACCAGTGAGCTGATCAGCGCAGGACCGCAGAACACGGCCCGAAATCCCATCAGGTCCGGCTGCTTTCCTTACATTCACTCGCTTTAGTGCCTTACTTTTCAAACACAAATGAAAAGACAACACACCGTGGTTTAAAAGACATAAAATAATACAGTGTGCTTGAAAAGGAGTAGGTTGAAGATAAATCTTGTCTGCTCCCACCCCTTTTTACAAAACCTGATGATGTGTGTATTCAATACACGTATTGCTACTTACAGATAGTAACAAAACATTCACAATACAATTCTGCATGGCAACTGTGCTAAAGTGACATTTTTTGTTTAATTAATCGTTTCTGGCCTTATACAGCTCTATTAGTGACTTCTTGCAGGTTTTTTTGAATACATGTAAACTTTTGGTTTGTTTTAAACCTTCATCCAATCTATTGCATAGATCTATACAACAATTAAATAGACATGTTTTCTTTTTTGTTGTTCGAATGCACTGCTTTTTGAAATTCTGTATTTTTCTCAGATTGTAACTTCCGTCTCTATCTTTAAACATTTGCTGTAAGTTTATTGGAAGTAAGTTGTATCTGGCTTTGTAGATGATGAGAGCTGTTTTCAGTTTCACTAGATTCCATATTTTCAATAAACCCGACTTTAAAAACAGAGCGTTTGTATGTGACCCATAGTCCACTCCATGAACAATTCGAACAGCTTTTTTTTTGTAAGATATATAAACACTGTAGGTTTGTTTTATAAGTATTTCCCCAAACTTTTGCACTGTACTGTAAATATGGTAGTATGGTATGATGGATGAATATATTAGTACTTGTGAATAGACTAGTAGACTTTGTGAGTGAGAGTATGGCACGTTTTTCCCAACACTTCTATGCTTTTAGCAAGTTCAGCTCTGACCTCCTTTATTTGTGGTTTCCAGCTTATTTTGTCGTCCAGAATTACTCCAAGGAACTTGATTTCTGTCAATGTTTCCAGAACATGGTTATCAATGGCAACTTTTATTTCTAAGTCTGAAGGAATGTGGTGATTTCCAAAGATCATGAATTTAGTTTTATTAACACTGAGTGACAGTTTATTTTTGTCAAACCATTGTTTTAGTTTCCTTAATTCTGTATTTACTGTTTTTACAATTTCCCTGAGCCTTTCCCCTGTACAGACTTTACTTGTATCGTCTGCATATAAAAAGTATTTGAGTGTATTTGATACCAAGAGTATGTCATTGACGTAAAGGATGAACAGTTTGGGACCTAATATTGACCCTTGTGGAACTCCACAGCTTAAATTTAGCAGGAATGATTTACAGTCATCCAGTTGGACAAACTGCTGCCTGTTATTAATGTAACTGTTTAACCATTCTAATGCTGGTCCTCGAATTCCATACTTTTCCAGTTTGTTTACTAAAATGTTATGGTCAATAGTGTCAAAAGCCTTTTTCAGATCGACAAACAATCCTACTGCGAACTCTTTATTGTCAGTGCCATTTATAATTTCTTTGGTTAGTTGCGTAATGGCCATGGGCGTTGATCTGTTTTTTCTGAAACCATATTGATCGTCGGATATTAGTTTGTGTTTTTCTATAAAACTTTCCAGCCTTATGAGGAATAGTTTTTCTATTATTTTTGAGAATTGGCAGAGTAAAGACACTGGTCTGTAGTTTGTTAGTAGGTGTTTGTCCCCTGATTTGTGTAGTGGGATTACTTTGGCTATTTTCATTTTTTGTGGAAATGTTCCTGTTTGAAAGGATAAGGTACAAATATAAGTTAGCGGGTCAACAATGGAATCGATTATCTTTTTTATCACCATCACATTAATTCCGTTACAGTCTGTGGATGTTTGGTTTTGAATTCGTTGACGCTTTTAAGAACTTCTTTTGCTTCCATGGGTCTCAAATACATCGAGTTAGGATTTCTTTTTATGCAGTGTTCGACTGTTTCTTTTTCTGATATTTTTGAACATTTTATTTCGTCAGCTAGCTTTGGCCCTATTTTTTACAAAATATTCATTAAACTCCTTTGTCTTGTCCTAAATATCATTGCATATCTCATTTTTACCAACCAGAGCAGGGGTCGGGAACCTTTTTGTCCGAGAAAGCCATAAACGGCACATATTTTTTAATGTAAATTTCAAAGAGCCATACAATAATGAATTTTATCTTTCCCACACTGAGGCCCGGAGACATAACCTCATTTAGGGTTCTTTATTCTGGTTACTGTAGAGCGCAACAAACGCCGTACAATTAATTCAGCAACTCTTGAATCTCTCCCGCCGAGACGAGAGCGCTTCTCCCAACTTTATATTTCTTCACTGCAGCCACAGCCATCCCATATACCTTATTTGGCCCATAGCTGAACCCCATTGGTCCAAACTCCTTAACGACAGGCTGAGTGACAGAACTGAGGGCCAATCAGATCTCTGCTTGATGCTTTCAATGAACTCCGGAATTTAGAACGCAACCCAACAGCCACCAGTTTAACTCAGTCCGCTACAATATGTTTAAAACTAAATAAACAAGACAATGTGTGCATTTGATGTAATTTCAACACTTTTAAAGTACGCGTGGTTTTGCTGATGGTCTAGTCTGGTTGATACGTGGTGAGTTTCAGCTTCATGCAGGCGTTGAGACTTTAAACTTGATCTTAGGTTGGTCTGAATGTTCTATAGATGTGAGGCAGACCGCTCACATGCAAACGTGGAGCCAAACATATACTCACACGCTGCAGTGTCTGACGGGCAGCGTGTTTTAAATTTTGACAATCCCTGCGCGATTCACCTTGCTGTCTGTGCCCCCCCCCTTCGTCCTCACACATCCCGCTGCACCTTCGCACTCTTTCTCAGAGACGGGAGCGCGCAGTTGAAGAGACGGCGGATCGCAGGTTTTAGGCTGTTATAAACTCTGTGAAATAATAGATGATAGTTAATTGATAGTGGTGCAGATTTATTTTCTCCAAGCACCACTACTACCACCCGCCCCCCTTGGCATCGCATCGCACCTGAGAAGGACTGGTCTGCGAGCCACATGTGACCATCAAAAGAGCCATATATGGCTCGCGAGCCATAGGTTCCTGACCCCTGAACTAGAGAGTCAGGGTAATTAGTTTTCTCTTTGTGTTTTCTAATGACACTGTTCAGTACTTTGCAAATTTCTTTAGTGTTTGATTTTTTTTTTCTCTAATATTTCTGTATAATAGCCTTTTTTGCATGTTCTCATGATATTGGTTAGTTTGTTTTTATATTTTTTGTATCGCTGTTACGCTACAACAGTTCTGTTTTTTAAGAATTGTTTGTATAAATTGTTCTTTTTTTTGCACGTGTTTCTCAGTCCAGTGGTCATCCATGGGTTTTTATTACGTTGATTTTCTGTTACAGGATTTTGTAAGTGGGCAGTTTTTGTCGTATATGGATGTAAACTTCTGCATAAATATTTCATAGGGTGCGTTGACATCATTACTTTAATACAGAGTTTTCCAGGTTTGTGGCTGTAGTTCAGATTTAAATTATTGATTCTTCTGTTAGTTTTCTTCAGTAAACGATTTGCTTTTTCTCTTTTATTTCTCTACAAAGGCATTCATAGTTAGCAAATACTGGGAGGTGGTCGCTGATGTCTGTCATTAATAGTCCGCTTTTTATTCTGTTTTCTAGGCAGGTTGTGAAAATATTATCTATCAAGGTTGCGCTGTTTGTTGTTATTCTGCTGGGTTTGTTGATTAACGGATATAGGCTTAAACTGTACATTTTCTGTGTGAAATCTTCTGTCTTGGTGTGATTGTTTGGGTTCAACAGATCTATGTTTAAATCGCCACAAAGAAATATGACCTTCATGAAAAAATTGGCAAAAATGTTTTCAATAGCGCTTGTAAAGTTTATTGAAAACTTTGCAGTTTGTTGTCCACGTTGATTGTATTTTCTTTTCTTTTCTGAAAAATCGTGCTTTCCGTGCTATGTCAGCATTTTTATGGTTAGATGTTCATTTATGTAAACGTTTGTTCCTTTTATTTTTTTTCCTTGCTTAAGGAGGGCATTGTAATGCTTTATATTTATAAATCACAATATTATTGCTGGGGGGGGATTTTTCATTTTCATCGGTAGGGGATGGCAGGCTTCGATGTTGTTGCTGTCGTTGGCAATGCCTTTTTTATTTAGGAATGCTATGACTTGTTGTTCCGCTGATTCTTGCTCTGCCTCTCTTTCTACCCCATCATCTGCTGGTTTAACTGCCCTGGCATAGGAAGACGGGTTGATAGCAAGGCCACTAATAACCACATCATTTATGTGGGAATACTGATCCAGATCCGACACTCGACCTTTGAGCCGTGCAATCTCCAAATCTTTTTCTGCGATATGATTTTTTAATTCCATTACCACTGCGTTTAGTTTTTTTACCTCTTCAATCAAGTCTATAATGATGGGTGTGTACAATTTGATGGGTGTGATCTGAGAAAATAAACACAGCACCCATTTAATGGTTGTTATGCAAACCTGTATGCAAACATGCTGTTTGTTATTGGTGTCTGCTAAATGCGGCACGTCAGCCTGAAGAATGGATGAAAAGACACGGGGGCAAGTCGAAACCGCCCCAACCACTCACTATGAAGTGGATTTTGACTACCTGGTCTTATGAGGACCAATTACATAGAACAATGAACAAAAATTATAATTCAAAAAAGGTCAAACCACAAATGATTAGACCTTAAAGTCATTGAGCCAGCAGATGAGCTTCAGATGTTGGAGGATTTCCTTGGCATTCACATTAAAAGCTCACATAACTGCCATTCACTAGAAGAAAGGTAGAGGTTCAGTTTCACTTCTAGCACAGAATCTAACCTTTGACTGTAAATGGGAGCTGGACTGACTGACTCCTCCCTCCTGGCACTCTAAACAGAAATTGCCTGCTCGTTCAAATAAGCCCATGGCCTTAATAGGGAAAGAGCTTTTACTCAATCATTCTATTGGTCAGAATTATGGTTTTCACTTCAATACCTTTTTTAACATGTTCTTGATTATCCCCATTTATTCAAGTTATAAACTGGCCAACTGGATGCCTCAATAAAAAGTAGGTGGAGCCTGCGGGCCCCCACATCCAATGTTTGAAGTGCTAGCAGTGTGGCCTTCCAACAATCTTACTGCTGACTGGCAAGAGTGGTTGCAACAAAAACGTTGACTCAGACCTGCTTACTGACATCCAAAAATGGCTGTTTTCTTTATTTGGTCTGAAATAAAAAAAAATTCATAGATGATATCACACTCGGTCCAGTAGTCAGATGCAGTCAATGGTTCTAATTAAAAGACGGCAGGACCACTAAACCGGAACAACAGTAGGACGAACACTGAAGCTTTTTGTACCTCCATTTCTTCGACAACCTGCTTAGTGTGTCTACACCGGGTCATCATTTCTCCAATTTGTCCACGGCCTTTAGGTTTTAAGGGGTTTGGACTTGTGATAGAAAAGCTCAAATATTTCTTCAAAGGTTATCAGCCATCTTCAAATCCATCTATCCTCTGATCCCTGATCTTTTAGGGTCACTGGAGCCAACCCAGCTCTATACACGCATGTATGTTATTTAAATGAAACAAGTACAGTCAGCAAATGCTAAAAAAACAAGTTTTATTTTCTCTTCATTAAACATAAAGAAGCAAAGGCCAAGCTGTTGAGAAAGGGAACTCATTATTTTCTTCTCACCTCATATCCATCCTATAAACCTTTGCTGGCAGGTGCAAATAATTTTTCGGTTCACAAAAAAAAAGGACTAGGATGATACATTTGCTTACAGAAATGAACCGTATAAAAAATAATTACGAATTTGTTTAGCGACGTGAAAAGCCACCCCCCCCCCCCCCCCCCTTAATTATAACTCTTGTGTTGGTCCAGAATTTGGCAGTCTGGATCAGAATCCCTGAAGGAAGAAGCTGAAAAACAAAACATCACTGAGGAGAAGGTGGGTGATAAAGCTTCTCCCCGTTTCTAGGTTTTGTGAGGACTTTAAATGTATTGAAATATTTCTTCTGTGCATTTTGTTGCTTTTGGACTGCCATTATACAGGAAGAAACGCAAGTTTCTTGCAAAAAAGTGTTTTCTTTACCTTCTGTATATTTGGACAAAAGTTGTTTTGTTATGTGAGTCAAACTCTTTGTCGTATCGAGGGACTGAAAAATCTGAGTGTGATACTCACCTATTTGTTAAATTACTTTTGACTCCTATAGATCTAATGGTTCTTGAAGTTTTTAAAGTTAAAGAATAACTAAAAAACATAAAAAAAATGATTTAGTTAAAATGGCAAAATTGCTCACTTTACATTTTAACGTGGCCATCTCCACACTTTTAGTCGACTTTATCTACAATATTTACTTAAAACTGAGAAGTTTTACATCTCTACTTGCATTTGTTGTCTCTGTTTTTGTAATTCCGAGACCAAACCATTGACTTGTTCTACTCAAAAATACTTCATTCAGAATAAAAAGAAATAATTTTCGGAGCCGTTTACAGTTTATAAATCTGTTCCTCTGCTTCCATAGATGGAGAAGGTAACATTTTATGAGCCTCCATTTATTTATGGAGCACCAATTTAAATGGCAAACGGCGTATTCTTGTTTAGCGCTTTTCTACTTTTCTCAAAGGTCCAAGGCGCTTTACAGTCCTATTCACACACTGATGGGGGCTCCGCTGGCGAACACTGGTGTCAACCCTTAACCACCAGGAGCAGTGTGGGGTTCAGTGGCCAAGGACACCCCTCCTACTTGCATAAAAGGATAGATGTTCTGTGAGAAGGGAAATGCCAACAGAACTATGCACAAAAAAAATTTTTTTATGTTCCTCTATGAGAAATTTAAAGCACTCTGGTAAACATTTGAAAAAACATCTAAAACTAAATCATCAGTCTGTGGTAAAGCAATTTCTACTAACATAACTCTTAAACTGTTTATATATTTCGCGTAATTCCAGCAGATTCTGAAGCAGAGAAGAGCAACTTTGCAATGATATGCAACATGTAACCTTAAATTTGCTTTTCCCCACATGAGTCCACCGACTTAAGACTTACAGTTGGTCAAAGAGTTTGTATTAATTGTTGTATTAATTATTAATTAATTAGTTAAACAGTGGAGCTTTTTTACTAGTATTTATGATCTGTGAAATATCAAAATTCTTTAAACATTTAAGCACTTAATGTTATTCCAACAGATTCTGAAGCAGATTTTTGCAAAACTTTGCGACAAAGCTGATTTTTGTCGAGTTAGAATCAGCTGATTTATGTTAACTGCGTAAATGATCGGAGAGTTACGGTAGGTCAAAGAGTGTGTCGCTGACAACATCTCTGGTGCTAAAGGGTTAACACCAGAGTTAGAGCTCTAGTCTGCCATCCTCCCAATCCCATCATATTTGGAAGCATTGTAAATTGTTCCCAGTTGTTGCTGATACCTCATCGTTCCTTTGTTTAGACTCTCTTCCGTTAGCTTCCAACTCCAAGCCAACATTAGGGAAGCAACAAAATTGGCAAACAATATCGGAGTTATCCAGCCATAAAGTTTTGATCCATGACTTATATCAACCAGAGGATAGAGATGGTACATTCCATCCTTTGATCATAGCATTGTTTTCTCTTTCAGCCATGTCGGTGAACTCCTCATTCTCCAACGACTCCCATCTCCATCCACAGAATTCTTTCATCATGTCCTCGACCTACTTAATGTGCTTCATCAACACAACAAGCTCCTATTTCTGTACTGCATTTGGCATAATCAATGCCCTCCTCATCCTCCCTCTGAGCATCTTCGTCCTCCATCTTGGTTTTCAGAAATGGCGGTCCTCATCCCCAGCTGCAATAATAACTCACTCAGACTGCTTCACCTACCATGTGGCCGCCATGAACCTTCTGAATGTCTTTGGGAACACCCTCTCTGTTTCTGGTATCTATGTTGAACATGTATACTTGATTACAGCAGGGTCCTTGATTTATTCCCTCGCCTGGTATGGACAGATGTTCTTTCACGTTCTCACTTGTGTGGAACGTTACCTGGCTGTAGTTCATCCTCTAACCTACCTGGGTCTGAGAGGTGAAAGAGGGGTTCGACTCAGAAGTGCCAGTATTGGTTGTTCTTGGCTCCTTTCTGTGGCGGGAATGTTTGTGGTGATTTCTGATCAGGTCTTCATCATTGTGGACTTCAGCCTACTGGTGGTGTCTCTTTCCGTCATTTGCTACTGCAGCCTTTCGGTTCTGTTCGTGCTGACTCGTCCAGGTCCGGGGGAACAGGGCACTCATGGAGACCGGGTGGATCCACTAAAGCACAGGGCACTGAACACCATTTTGTCGCTGTTGGGTGTTCTGTTGTTGAGGTTTGCCTTCAATCTGTCATGGGCTGTTGTTCATATTTCAGGAAGAACTGAAGAGTGCACCATGCTGATGAGTAGTATCATCTTTAATCTGCCGTGCTGTCTGGCAGTGCCTCTGTTGTATCTTCACAGGCATGGGCATCTCAGGTTTTGCAAAGGCACAGTCTAAACAGTATGAACATTATTAAATATGACAAAAGTGTGGAAATCTGCATTCATGCCTAGTTAATGTTCAGATGCGAATAGAGGTCCTGCGGTGCATTTTGAGCGTTGAGTGCGGCTAAATTTTAAAGTAACTTCGTTGCAACGTGAAGACACAATATTGTTGTGTCACAATATTGACGTGTTGATGATGCAGTCACCGGGTGGTAGAGGTAAGATCTTAAACCCGAACCCGAGTCAGAACCCGACCCGGCCCGAAATTCGGGTCGGGGACTAAAATGACAATCATTACGTTCGGGCCGGTCTTCTCTCTCTGACCTTTTTAATAAATATATTGTAATGGCTGCAAAGAAGCTCCTTAGGCGGGCGGTTGTCAAACAACTCTTTATTAATCCTGTATGTCAGAACGGTTACCGCACGAACCAAAATGCACAGCCAGCTTCTTACTCAGAGGGAGAAAATTCACCGAACGCACACACACAGGTAGACCCCGCCCCCTCTATCCCACCAGTCACCAGCCCACCGTTGATTGACATACACTGTGGTCCAGCAACTGGCAGAAAGAGGGGGGAGCCGGCCTCCCGCAGCTGTGTCCAAACACTGGGTCGTTACAATATGTTTATAAAAGTTGTATGCTAAAATTATGTGTGGATACTAAACTAAGGAATACTTGTTATAAATAAATAAATAGGTTAAAACAGAGAAGCGTTGAAAAGCGTCTGTCAATCTCATGGAGCGTGAGATTGACAGGTGGATCGGAGCGGCCTCTGTAGTTATGCGGTCCCTGTATCGGTCCGTTGTGGTAAAGAGAGAGCTGAGCCGAAAAGCAAAGCTCTCAATTTACCGGTCGATCTTCGTTCCAATACTTACCTATGGTCATGAGCTATGACCGAAAGAACGAGGTCCCAAATACAAGCGGCTGAAATTATCTTCCTCCGTAGGGTGGCTGGGCGCTCCCTTAGAGATAGGGTGAGAAGTACGGCCACCCGCGGAGAGCTCAGAGTAGAACCGCTTCTCCTCCACATCAAAAGAAGCCAGTTGAGGTGGCTCGGGCATCTAGTCTGGATTCATCCTGGACGCCTCCCTGGAGAGGTGTTCCGGGCATGTCCCACTGGGCGGAGGCACCGGGGAAGACCCAGGACACGCTGGAGAGACTACGTCTCTCAGCTGGCCTGGGAACGCCTCGGGGTTCCCCCAGAGGAACTGGAGGAAGTGGCTGGGGCGAGGGAAGTCTGGAAATCTCTACTTAGACTGCTGCCACTGTGACCCGGTCCCAGATAAGAGGAGGAAGATGGATGGATGGATGGATGGATGGATGGATGGATGGATGGATGGATGGATGGATGGATGGATGGAAGGAAAACAGACAAGGCACTAAAGTAAAGTAATTGCTACATAACTACTACTACATAGGAAGCGCAGAGCCAGGGCACGCTTTGCACACGTGTCGTGAATGTAATCTTCCCTCCACAAGTCCGCATCTATTTTGTTTAGGTATCCCCGATATGGAGCAGCAAGAAGTCAAGGATGAACTTATAACAGGGGAACTGAAAAGGCAAACGCGCACCGCCGCAGCTGCAGTATTTCTCTGCGGTAAAGAAGTGAGTGCGCATCCAGATCTCTCTTTCACTCTTTTTGTCTGGCCTCTTATTCTGTGTTCCAGCGTTATGTTGTTGTGCAAATCATCATTATCATGATCATAAAAATATGTAGATTATTTTAACCTATAGAAATCTTGCGTTTTTTTCTGCCAAAAATACTAGGGATACATTGAAATTTCAGGTTTGCTTCGAGCTCGTGCCTGCAAATCAAGTTAACCTGTCGGGTTTGGGCTGGGTTCGGCTTTAATGCCCACGGGCCTGTGAAGGATCGGGCTGGATTTTTTAGGCCCGATCTTACCTCTACCGGGTCGAGTCCAAAACCAACATTGTGGAGAATGTGATTGTTTGCCACCTGAACCTTATATTTTACTTTTTGTGTGGAAACAATAATAAAAAACGATCCCCTGTATTTATTCTTGTTTTGACCTTTTTTATTTTTTTCTGACGGAAGCACCCTCATTCAGATGACGCTCCTGCAGTATATGGTGAAGCTCACTGTTCCAGGAGAATCTCAGAATAAATGGAGCTTTTGCAAAACTCTCCCTCTCTGTGAAGTAAAGCAGGTCAGGCAAGCAGATGAGTACCCAGAAATCCTAAGTGTATATTAACAAAGCACACAACTGAAAGAGACACAGCCACAGAGAACCAGGCAACACAAAATGAGCCGACAATGAAAACTCAGGTAGAGTTCCAACATGCACAATCAACTTTTTGAGCTTTTGAGTGTATTATAATGATCATTCCCTATGAAAAACAACCCCAAAACAGTCTTTTTTTTATTTTTCTCTTAAAACCCGCTTTCTGAGCACCAGCCCCTCCCAATGGGCAAAATGCTGTCACGCTGCCAAGGCCGACTCTAGGTTTACGTCATGAAATGGGCGTCGCCCTCACGGAGTGAAAGGCGGTGCCTCAGAGAGCGAGTCGTCTTGTTTCTGGATAAGAAAATGAACTTATATTTCATAAAAAGTGCCAAAGGTAATACATATCATCATATGGTTTACTCTGAAAGGCTTAAGAAAACCATGATATAGACCCTGTTAAATGCAGTGTGGCTGAGAGGAAAAGTGCAGGCAGTTGTGATGGCTCTACAGCATCCACAGGTGAGTGGGTGGAGCCACAGCTAGCCTGCACAGAAAAGGTCACAGGGTACGACCAAAGAAAACTAATCAAGCAAATCATAAGAAGCAGAGTCTGTGATCCTGTGATCTGTCATCCTATGCAAATGACCTTTTAGGTTGATGGATGCAGACGCTTCATTAATGGAATCTCACATCTCTTTGCTATTTTTATTGAGCTGTGTGAGCACACACAGAGGAGACGCAGCATCAGAAGGAGACATGACCCAGCTGAGAAACGCCATCTGCACAGGTTTGCAACTTCACTTTCAACCTAAAGCAGCAGCAAGAGATTTATTCAGAACATGTGTGGCGCCAAAATGATTTAATGCATTTACATGATCCGCCAGGAAAACCTTCACATGTAACACTGTACCAGAAAGATAGATTTACTCGTGTGGAGACATGCTCCTCTTAATACAGTGGTCCTTTGCTAAAGTGTGGTTAACTCTTCACAGTCTTGCTGTTTCTGGAATGTTTTTGGTGCATTTTTTGTTTTTTACAGCGCATTGTGTGCTCTGATTGGCTGTAGACCATTATCAGTCAATCTCCTGTTCAGAATGGCTTCAGTTTGTCAAATTTACATAAATCATTTTCATTACACAATATTGGACTTATTTTTCCCACGAACGTTTGAACTTTGAGAGTTTAAACAAAAAAGTGTGAAAATGTCTCCTTTCAGCCAATCACATGAACATTATTTGTTTAGAGACTTTGAGCCTTTATAGCACAAGGGTTAAGAGAACATTTTCAGCAACACTTCAATGTATTTGAAACTCATATGTTTCAGTTCTTATTAGTGATCTAATTCATGTTCTGTATCTCCAGATATACGGCTCTGTCCGCCAATCGAATCCGTTGATCTTTTAGACTCCACCAACTCCTCCTCTTCAGGTCATGAGTGCATCTTTAGTGGAGCTCCTCTCTACATCTACTCTTCCTTGGCTGTGACTAACATGGGTCTCCTTCTTCCCGTTTGCATCTACATCGCCACCCATGGTGTCAGAAAATGGCGTCAAAAACGCTCCTCTGCAGCAACAATGAGTCACTCCGACTGCTTCCTGTACCACATGGTCATCATTGAGATCATTGGGATCTTCAGGTGGTTCCTCAACTTTGCCGCCATAATATTAAACAGTCCAAACTTCTTGCGACAGGTAAAGGTTTTGTTTTTCTTTACTTATTACGGAGAATTATATTTCCATCTTCTGACGTGTGTGGAGCGCTACCTGGCCGTGGTTTATGCCATCATCTACAGAAGCCTGAGGAATCGTCGTGGGGTCAGAATCAGGAATGGTAGTATCGCCTGCGTCTGGCTCCTTTCCTTAGCAGGGACAGCATTTATGTTGAATAGAGAAAGGGGTTCCTACCTGGAAAGCATCGTCTTGACAGTCACCCTGATCATCATCTCTTTCTGCAGCGTTTCTGTGCTTTTGGTTTTGATCCGTCAGCCTCCTGGAGATCAAGTTGGGACCAAGGAAAGGATTGATGAATCAAAGCGGAAGGCCTTCCACACCATGTTAGCTATACTGGGAGTGCTGCTGATCCGCTTTTTAGGGGGGATATATTGGGTTTACATTAAATTTACTGGAGATGGAATCAATTGTTTCATGGAGAGCACTGAGGTCGTGTTTAACCTGCCCAGCAGTCTGGTCTTACCGCTGCTTTTCCTGCAGCGAAAAGGGAAATATTTGCCAAAAAGAATCCTTAAAATGATAAAGAACAAATAAGGATGATCATAAAGTGAGTGCAGTTTTAAAATGTCTTTGTTTATTTTTTTGGTATGACTCGGCCTGGATTTGAATTTATGATCTTCCAGTCACAGAGCGGACACTCTACCACAAGGCCACTTTGCTGGTGCAATGTGTTTAGAAGTGTGAAATATTCAGAGTTTTGTGTTTGGGCTTGAAACTACTGAAGCTACTCAGATGTAAAATCTGTTCATATTTCCTGTTAGAGGTTTAGTCTAAACAGTCTGTAGACAGTAGTGTTGTGTTTATCTTTGTGTTTTGGAATTTATCCTATCCTGACATTGTGTTTTTATGTAGCTGTTTTACTTTCACCATGTTGTGTTTTCTTATTGCAAATAAATCATAACTGACTTGAACATGAATCAATCTACAGGCTGTCACATTACACTTTTGATCTCATAATCTGTTTGACTCTGGACACTAATTTTATATTTATGTCGTAGATTGTTAATGTTTATTATCTCCTTTTTCCCCCCAATAAAGTTATGGTAACAACTCAATTTTGACACTATTAATGGGTGAAAACTTATTTGAATTAAAAAAACAAAACAAAAACTATTATATATATATTTATTCCCACAAAAATGTTGTGATAAAATGTGTTTTCTCCTCCTGTTGCAGTCAATCAGAACTTCAATTAAAATATTTACATGCTTTTTTCAAATGATTCCAAATCTTTACTGTTGCTACAATTTTTAATTATCCTGATTATTTTCCATTCATGTGTTGGGTTCTGTTGTTGTCCCAATCATTTTTTTTAGGGGGAATAGGACAATCTCCACAAATTGATAACCTTTATATTAATGTATTAGTTTTTATTTTTTGTTTTAGTGCTAATTAAAATAAATTTTTTAGCTATAGTTCAGAAACCCCTGATGAAAAGAAACGAGGACCCGATTACGTCGCCCGGATTAGCGTCACCGGGGCCCCACTCTGGAGCCAGGCCCAGGGTCGGGGCTCGTAGGCGAGCGCCTGGTGGCCGGGGCTCTTCCCACGGGCCCCGGTTGGGCACAGCCCGAAGGAGCGACGTGGGACCACTCTCCCATGGGCCCACCACCCGTAGGAGACCTCAAAAGGGGCCGGTGCAATGTGGTTTGGGTGGCAGTCGAGGGCGGGTGCCTCGGCGGCCCAAACCCCGATCATGGAACCTGGCTTTTGGGACATGGAATGTCACCTCTCTGGGAGGGAAGGAGCCTGAGCTGGTGCGAGAGGTTGAGAGATACCGTCTAGATATAGTTAGGCTCACCTCCACACATAGCCTGGGCTCTGAAACTCAGTCCTAAGAGAGGGGTTGGACTCTCTACCACTCTGGAGTTGCCCAAGGTGAGAGGCGTCGGGCTGGCGTAGGCTTACTCGTGAGCCCCCAGCTCAGCCGCCAAGTGTTGGAGTTCACCCCGGTGGACGAGAGGGTCATGTCCCTCCGCCTCCGGGTGGGGGACAGGTCTCTAACTGTGGTTTCGGCTTACGGGCCGAACAGCAGTTCGGAGCACCAGGCCTTCTTGGTGTCTCTCGAAGGGGTACTGGAAAGTGCCCCAACGGGGGACTCCATTGTCTTCCTGGGGGACTTCAATGCCCACGTGGGCAATGACAGTGGCACCTGGAGGGGTGTGATTGGTAGGAACGCCCCCCCTGATCTGAACCCGAGTGGTGTTTTGTTATTGGACTTCTGTGCTCGTCATAGTTTGTCCATAACGAACACCATGTTCGAGCACAAGGGTGTCCATCAGTACACCTGGCATCAGGACGCCCTAGGCAGGAGGTCAATGATCGACTTTGTAGTTGTTTCAGGTGACCTTCGGCCCTGTGTCTTGGACACTCGGGTGAAGAGAGGGGCGGAGCTGTCCACCGATCACTACCTGGTGGTGAGTTGGATTCGCTGGCGGGGAAGGAGGCCGGAAAGACTTGGAAGACCCAAACGTACTGTGAGGGTCTGCTGGGAACGTATGGCTGAGCCCTCCGTCAGGGAAGTCTTTAACTCCCACATCCAGGACAACTTCAAACAGGTACCGGGGGAGGTTGGGGACATTGAGTCCGAGTGGACCATGTTTTCCACCTCCATTGTCTCTGCTGCTGCTCGGAGCTGTGGTCGCAAGGTCTCTGGTGCCTGTCGCGGCGGTAACCCCAGAACCCGATGGTGGACACCGGAAGTAAGGGATGCCGTCAAACTGAAGAAGGAGTCCTACCAGGCCTGGCTGGCCTGCGGGACTCCAGAGGCAGCTGACAGGTACCGGCAGTCTAAGCGAGCTGCGGCCCGGACTGTTGCGGAGGCGAAAACTCGGTCCTGGGAGGAGTTCGGTGAGGCCATGGAGAAGAACTATCGGTTGGCCTCGAAGAAATTCTGGCAAACCATCCGACGACTCAGGAGGGGAAAGCAGTTCTCCACAGGCACCGTTTTCAGTGCAGGTGGGGAGCTGTTGACTTCGACTGGGGACATTGTCGGGCGGTGGAAGGAGTACTTCGAGGATCTCCTCAATCCCACTGACACGCCTTCTTTTGAAGAAGTGGAGAGTGAGGATTTTGGGGTGGGGCTGTCCATTACCCGGGCTGAAGTCACTGAGGTAGTCAACGAGCTCCTCGGTGGCAAGGCCCCGGGGGTGGATGAAGTCCGCCCTGAGCACCTCAAGTCTCTGGATGCTGTGGGAGTGTCTTGGCTGACACGTCTCTGCAGCGTCGCGTGGCGGTCGGGAACTGTACCACTGGACTGGCAGACAGGGGTGGTGGTTCCCCTCTTTAAGAAGGGGGACCGGAGGGTGTGTTCCAACCATAGGGGAATTACACTCCTCAGCCTCCCTGGGAAAGTCTATGCCAGGGTACTGGAGAGTAGAGTCTGTCCGATAGTCGAACCTCGGATTCAGGAACAACAGTGCGGTTTCCGTCCTGGTCGTGGAACAGTGGACCAGCTCTACACCCTATCTAGGGTGCTGGAGGGTTTGTGGGAGTTCGCTCATCCAGTCCATATGTGTTTTGTGGATTTGGAGAAGGCGTTCGGCCGCGTCCCCCGTGGCATCCTGTGGGGGGTGCTCTGGAAGTATGGGGTCCGGGGAGCCTTACTGAGGGCTGTCCGGTCTCTGTGTGACCGGAGTAGGAGCTTGGTTTGCATAGCCGGCAGTAAGTCAGACCTGTTCCCGGTCCACGTTGGACTCCGGCAGGGCTGCCCTCTATCACCGGTTCTGTTCATAGATTTTATGGACAGAATTTCTAGGCGCAGCCAGGGGCCGGAAGGGATCTGGTTTGGGGACCACAGGATTTCCTCTCTGCTTTTTGCAGATGATGTTGTCCTGTTGGCTTCATCGAACCGGGACCTCCAGCGTGCATTGGGGCGGTTTGCGGCCGAGTGTGAAGCGGCTGGGATGAGGGTCAGCACCGCTAAATCTGAGGCCATGGTCCTTGACCGGAGAAAGGTAGTTTGCCATCTCTCGGTCGGTGGAGTGTCCTTGCCCTAGGTGGAGGAGTTTAAATACCTTGGGGTCTTGTTCACGAGTGAGGGAAGATCGGAGCGTGAGATTGACAGGCGGATCGGAGCAGCGTCCGTAGTTATGCGGTCGCTCTATCGGTCCGTCGTGGTGAAGAGGGAGCTGAGCCAAAAAGCAAAGCTCTCAATTTACCGGTCGATCTACGTTCCAGTACTCACCTATGGTCATGAGCTATGGGTCATGACCGAAAGAACGAGGTCCCGAATACAAGCGGCTGAAATGAGCTTCCTCCGCAGGGTGGCTGGGCGCTCCCTTAGAGATAGGGTGAGAAGCTCGGTCACCCGCGGAGAGTAGTAGACGTAGTCTCTCGGCTGGCTTGGGAACGTCTCGGGGTCCCCCCAGAGGAGCTGGAGGAAGTGGCTGGGGTGAGGGAAGTCTGGGCATCTCTGCTCAGTCTGCTGCCCCCACGACCCGGTCCCGGATAAGCGGAGGAAGATGGATGGATGGATGGATGGGTTTTAGCTATAAATTAAAACATTTATAGAGATTTATTGTGATTTTCTTTAGATTTAGCCCTCCTTTAGACCTACAAGGCATTTTTTGATTCCTCGGGGGATCCGATTTTGAGAAGAAAACCAGAGGAAATAAAACATTTTTAAAAAGTTAGATTGCTTTGTACAACTATCTAAGTTGTCATGTTTGACAATCATAATTTTATTGAAAATGTGATTAGAGAGGGAATAAAAAGATAAATGAAATTTAGCTACAGGGTACAATACTTCACAGCAGCTCCTTTGACATTGGCAACAGCCAGGTTTAGGCAGTACTGCAACAAACAACAACATTATATACCCATGTACCCTTTAGGGGGGGAGGTTGACATGTATTATTGCAGGTTTTTGGGTTGTTGGGGCCCATAGATGGCCGTAGAGACATGCATCTTAAAAGGAAGCGCAGGCGTGTCTTGTGTAGACAGATCAAGGGACGCCATGATAATGGAATATACTATTGTCGTGCGTGTGATAAGTGTGTTGTGAAGAACTCATAGTTAGACACCCTTATGAGGTGCAAATGCACCCTAGGTCAGACAGCGAGTTCCCAGTTTTCCAGGGAATAGTCCAGATTCTCACATCCCACAAGTGCCCAACCGATCAAATGCATAGGCTGTCCCTGAGAGTAGGATTTGAGCAAACCCTACAACTGCCCTCAAGGGATATTTAGGGCAACTGTGAGAGGTCATCATTATTGGAGAGGCGCAGATGAGAGGCATATAAAGTGAGATGCAAAGACTGCCAACAGGAACAAACAGGGACAAGAAATGGTGGACATACTGAATGGCCCAGCCCAGGGAGAGAGGGCCCGAAGACCACTTAAAACGATCCCCGGCTTAGACATAAAATGACTGAAAATGACCTTTTTCAAAGTGTTTGGCCATCTCCATCTTAAAGAATTAAACTATTGTTGGGAAAAAGCAGGATAAAGCTATCATATTTATACACAGTAAAACAAACAATAACTATCATTGTAGAGCAGCCATACTCACACAGGGAAGCTTTGCCCCAATTTCAAAAGGGATGATCTACCTCAGACATAGGTAGAGTAATTATGTCAGTCAAAACACCATTATAAATCAGGGCTTCAATAACTAAACAGTCCACCCTTCTTCTCTGTCAATCGAAATCATATCTTAAATTCATGGTCGTCCCTCCTTCAGCTTGTTCTAAATGTTCTAAATGATTTGTCATTGTCTGGATTATCGTCTGAGTTTATCCCACCAGGACGCAAGACGTCATCGGTCCAGAGCCTACTCGCCAAAGAACATGGACTTCTTTCAAGAACTTTAAACTGTATTGGTACTGTAAATCTGTCCTTATTAAAATGCAGAGGTTTATCTTTGTTGACTGTTGACTGCGGTGATAGATTGCTCTGAATCCACAGGGAATAATCCCCAGTTATAAAAAATTGACTAGTATGTGACATAAGCAGTTTGAGGCCCCAAAACTGCAAAAGCTATGTCCACGCTTGGACAAGTAACTATTAATTGATTATGGATTATGCAAAACAGAAAATGATCATGAATGTTTTCTCCACTGAAAATATATTCTTGTTTTGTATCACAATCTTACTTTTATGCAAACCGACAATATTCAAATCAGTTACATATGTGGAGTATTTGCTCCACAGGTGGAAGAGATACTGAATCATCAGGGATGAGACCGTGGACTGGAGAAAACTCAAACTGATAAGGTTGGTGGCTTCAGTTTCTAAAAAACTCTAACATAATAAAAGAAATCGAGGTTAAACAGTAATAAAACAGGAGACAAAGTAGAATGTAGGAGTAGTATTTACTATACAGTAGATGGTGATCTATTTGCATATATAAATCAAACAGGGGTTTGACTTACCATTTATTTCATGTCATTAGATTAGAATAAATTAGATTAGATAAGACTTTATGTATTCCACGATGAGGAAAATCAATTATTTTTTTTTAAAAGATCACTTACAATCACCAGCCACTAATGCCATAAATAAAATTATCTAATGTAAATAACTTGAGACGTCCATAAATCATCTAAAATTTGGAAATTTAGTACCTGTCAGAAGAACTATTTTGATTGACAAGCAGGATTTAATTAAGCTATGGAAACAGCAGAGGAAAACGTGGCTCTGCTTTACAGCACAGGTGTCATAGGAAAATGTTAATTATAGTGTATGTGGCCAGAAAAGTATTCATTTAGGACGCTCCAAAAGGGGAAATTTCAGTTTTTTGAAACTTCTTTTGTGGTGGTTGGCGGTGGCGGCCTCGGTGTACAATTTCTGCTATGCAAACTATGTGGACCCCTTTGTGGGGGAAAGATTGTACAACAATCTAGAATACTCATGAGTTAAATGTTGTCAAACTAATTTTCAAAATGTCAAAAAGATGACAAATATGTAATAAACTAAAAACCAACCAAAAGCAAAACTTTAAGTGGGCAAACTTGCTGTAAAAGAAAAAAAGAGATGTGCTTTTGTTTATACAGTGGTCCCTTGCTATTTCGCGGTTCAGCTCATTTCAATAAAATGAGCTCCTCTGAGATGACCTGCATGGTGTGTTGTTGTTTTTTTTCAGAAATGGCTTTCTACTCTCCATCCTCAAATGAGACCCTTCTCTTCTCAAACTTCAGCAACCCTTCAGAACACGAGTGCCTCTTTAGTGAAGTTCCACCCTACCGCTACATCTACTCTTCGTTGGCTGTCACCAACGTGGTTGTCCTCCTCCCCCTTTGCATCTATATCGCCAACTATGGCGTCAGAAAATGGTGCCAAAAACGCTCCTCTGCAGCAACAACGAGTCACTCCGACTGCTTCGTGTACCACATGGTCATCATGGAGATCATTGGGATCTTTAGGTGCTTCCTGAGCTTAACTGCCATCATAAAGAAGAGTCCGAGCTTATTTAAACAGGGGAACATCCTGTTTGCTTTACCCTATTATGGTGAAATCTTCTTCCATCTTCTGACGTGTGTGGAGCGCTACCTGGCCGTGGTTTATCCCATCATCTACAGAAGCCTGAGGAATCAACGTGGGGTCAGAATCAGGAACGGTAGCATCGCCTGCGTCTGGCTCCTTTGCTTTGTGGGGACGATTCTGATGATGAAAGTAGACATCAGCATCTTTGTGGACGCCGTCCTCTTGACTCTCAGCATGATCATTATTTCTTTCTGCAGCGTTTCTGTGCTCTGTGTTTTGGTCCGTCAGCCTCCTGGAGATCAAGCAGGAAACAAAGAGAAGATTCACGATTCAAAGCGGAAGGCCTTCTACACCATTTTAGCCATTCTAGGAGTTCTGCTCATCAGGTTCTTTTGGGCTGCCGCTTGGATT
>CM074505.1:16962167-16978776 GCA_037389245.1 Oryzias sinensis | reverse complement strand
CCCCCAACCCTAGTTATTTGTTGGCTTGGGTGTTAATCCTTTGACATTCCAATGTTGTTGGTGTTCTTTCAGGTTTTCAGATAACTGTTAAACCACCAAGTTCTGCTTTTGGCTTTGGTTTAATGTCATAGGCGCTTTCTGAATTCAACCCATCTCTATTTATTCCGGACTGGCACCAAAAAACCATTGGGTCCGGATTCTTTTCGGTTTCATAAACTTTATTTTAACATTTTTAAGTTTTTTTTTTTATATATATATTGCCATGTTTGTTTAATGTTTTTTTGTAGATGAATTATATAATTACAGTAAATAATTTAAGCTTCAGTAACAAGCGTTTTCTTTATTGGCTGAAAAGGTTGTAAATATTCATTTTTCTAACTTTTTTTTTCTTTTTTTTATGCCATCTGACCTCTTCAGAGTGTTCATGATCTTTCGAATAGGCCACTATGAGTTTAAGAACAACAACAATGAGTAATTTGAATAATGCAAAGCTTTGTCTGCATTTTATAAATTATGGCAACGGCACTCACAGCAGGCAAACTGTGGTTTCATAAGGACCTTGTATTGATAAAGAAATAAAAGTATCTCCATGGGGGAGCTGGGTTAAGACTTTCTATCCACCTCAAATCAAGACATAACTTGCCTCGCTGGACCTGTGGGGGACCTTTGCAGCTTTCTTTAGTATAGAACACCACAGGCCCTGTCTAAGAGAGAAATCAGAATCTACCAACTTAATGATAATACTTCCTTCTTAAAATCTGCTCTGGTGCAGGACTCTGTTGGTCTTACCCAATTTAAGTCGGTGTCAGGGTCCGAACTTACTGTTAATAAGTTAAAAGCAACATCTTCTCCCTTAGATTCAGTCCCAGCTCGCTTTTTTAAACAGGTTTGGGCCACTCTTAACACTTCAGTCACAGAAATCATCAATAGGTCATCAGGTCTTGTACCAACCTTCTAAAAAGCCGTTGTTGAACCTCTACTTAAAAAGCCGGGTCTGGATCCAACATGCTTGGCCAACTATCGACCAATTTCAAAGCTGCCATTGGTGTCTAAAATCTTGAAAAAGTGTGTAATGGCACAGCTGCAACTTTTTTTGGATGATAGTGGGATTTTAGACACTTTTCAGTCAGGCTACAAGGCATTTCATAGCACAGAGTCTGCTCTTAGGAAAGTTTTCAATGATCTTTATTTGACCGCAGACTCTGGTAATTCTACTATTTTAGTACTTTTAGACTTGACTGCTGCTTTTGACACAGTGGATCATACAACTCTTTTAAACTGCCTTGAATATTGTGTGGGTGTTAGTGGAACCGCCCTGAACTGGTTTAAATCTTACCTGTCAGGGCGGTCCTTCTCGGTTAGGCTGGGGGACTCCACTTCTTCCTCTACTCCACTAATTTCTGGAGGTCCCCAGGGTTCAATTTTAGGACCTGTGCTCTTTTCTTTATACTTGCTTCCTTTAGCTGAAATTTTTACAAATCACGGCTTGTCATATCATTTTTATGCAGATGATGTCAACTTTACATGCCCATTGTTAAAAATAATGGAAGCAGCCCCATCACACCCTTACTTAACTGTCTGGGGGGCGTCAAAGATTAGTTGGCCCAGAACTTTTTAAAACCTAATGAGGAGAAAACAGAGGTCATGATTTTTGGACCCAAAGCCAATCTTGACTTGGAGCCCGTTCAGCATCACGTGAGGCCCACAGTCACCAACCTGGCGTCATCGTGGACAGTGATTTTAAATTTGATAAACAGATAAAGGGCGTGTTAAAATCGAGTTTATATCATTTGCTGCTTTTATCTAAAGTTCAACCCTTTTTATCTTTTAAAATTTTTGAGCGGGTCATGCACGCTTTTATCTCTTCCCGACTGGACTACTGCAATGCACTTTACACTGGGGTTTCCCATAAGGCACTTTCCCGGTTGCAGTTAGTCCAGAACTCTGCTGCACGACATTTAACAGAGCACATTGCAGCTATTCTTGTGTCTTTGCACTGGCTTCCTGTTAATTTTAAGATTAATTTTCTTTCTGAATGAATGAATTGAATGAATGAATGATGAATGAATTTTAAAATTGTATTGTTTGTTTTTAAAGCTCTACATGGACTGGCTCCAAAATACATCAGAATCAGAATCTTTTATTAACATTCTGCAGTGAATTTTTTTTCCAGCAACTCTCTTCCAACAATATAAAAAGGTAGAATGAAATAAAATAAGAATAAGGAGCTATATAAGACATAAATACTGTACAGTAGAGTGGGGTGAATATTGCACATGAGTGGGTATTCCACATTAGAATGGATATTGCACTCTGATCCTGAGCACAGGAACACCACAGGGGTGTGTCCTGAGCCCCGCCCTCTTCACTCTGTTCACCCACGACTGCTCCGCTATTCATTCCACAAATCTGGTTTTAAAGTTCGCCGACGACACCACCGTAGTGGGTCCTCATTCAGATTTATAAACCAGCTCGTGCTCTGAGGTCAGAGGGCCAGCTCCAGGTTGTGGAGCCCATGACGAGGCTCAAAACTAGGGGAGACAGAGCGTTCTCTGTTGTCGGCCCTAAGCTGTGGAACGCTCTGCCATTGCATGTCAGAATAGCGCCCTCTGTGGAGTGTTTTAAATCCCGTCTTAAAACGCATGATTTGTGTGGTCCTCTGTGTTTTTATCTGTATTTTTATCTGTCTTTTTATCTTGTTTTTATTTTCATTTCATTTTTATCCATTTTACTGGTGTACTTTGTTTTTATTTTGTTTGGCAATCTTTGGTCACTGTACAGCACTTTGGAAACTGCCTGTTTTTCGAAATGTGCTATATAAATAAAGTGGATCGTATTGGATTGGATTGATAATAGTGTTGTGCCTAGAAGGCTCAAATGTTGTCAAGAAGGCAAGTTATTTATTTTGTATTTATTTTATTTCAGTAAAGTAATCAATAAATCAGTCGAATCAAATGGGAAGTGAGGACATGTAATAAAAATGTCAAGAACTGTCATGGCCTTCCAGTAGGTTTTTCTATTCTCTCCTTCAGTGAAGAGGTGTAGCAGATCAGCTGATTGAAAGGCTGACACTCGGACAGCTGATAAAAGAGGAAGAAGCTACACTCTGGCAAAGAAGGAAGCGGTTGTCTAGCACTAAGGGCTGTAGCAATTCATCGATTTCTATTACTGACATCAATCCAGAATGATCTGTCTGAGACAGAATTGATTCAACCAATACCATCAAAAATAGTTTTAATGTAGGATAAATTGATAGTCAAAAATGCTATTTGGATTGAGACATAGTGATTTATTTTACTACAATGTAAAAGCAGACAACAGCAACACCTGATCAGTCCATCATTCCAGTGCAATGTGTGGAAACACTTTGAGTTAAGCAAAGTCATGTGACCGTACAGTCTGCTAGAATGTTCTAAGAATGTTCCCTTTGGATTCTTTGGATGTGGAAAAACAACAGTGGGCTGAACTTTAGAAAACTAAAATGTGAATGGATTTGACATTCATTCTAGTTTACTTGTTTCTAAATAAAATTTAGATACTTTATTACTTTACACTTGATGATCTTGCAAGAAATACAAAGAATCTGGAAAGCTTCACTGATCAGTAGCAGGAATTTCTCCCTGTGTCACACTGGTTGAAGTTTTTTGGCTAAAGATGTCCTGGACTGATTTAAGGTCAATGAACCAGGTTATTCAAAATGAACCAAAATAAACTATGAATCGGATCAGCAACCACAAATATTGTATAGAATTATTGTCAAAATGAATTGTTACACCCCTGCTCGCAATGCAAACAAGGTTACATATCTGAACCACTGGTCCGTCAATGGGTTGTTGCATCCCATCTTCTTGAGGCATGCTCAGTCTCCATCTTTATGTTACCGTGTTGCAACTTGTCCCGCTATGTGTGGTGATCGTGAGTTTGGGTTTGTAACAGGAATGTTTAAAAACAAGTTGCACACGCTGAGTAAGTTCAACCCAGTCTGTGTGAGATTTGCCCCAAAGCAGAGCCCAGCGCTACATCACCTCACAGCCTGCACTGAATTCAAACAGAAAATATGCCAGACATCTTGAGGATCAGAATATAAACTGATTTTTTTGCACAGATAACATGCCATATTTATTTTATCATTAGTATACATCTCATGATAACGGATGAAGCTCTGCCTTCCCTGAAACACATTTCAACAAGAAGCCAAAACCACCAAACTGACCAAACCTGTCCAGATTAGATCCACCTGCCCAAATGACGGAAAAGTTCAAGTCCAAAACTGTCCAATCTGGCAACACTGGCCTTGCCATGTTACCTTCTAATAAATACAACCTTTTTGCTTATAAATTTGGGTTTCATCGTCTCATGACTGTGTTGCAAGTGCATTCAAATCTTTAGCTTTACACTACTGTATGCCGCCACTTCTATCTCTGTTTAAAAATCTAAAAATTGAGAGACTTTTGAAGTCTAACTACCTTATGATTTTCTTGATTTCTGTCCAGAAAAGATCAAGGCATCTGCTCCAAAAACAACTTTTCGACAATGCGTAATAAAACCTGCCTTCTGGAGAAAGAGGAGCGGTAAAACCAAGCTGCTGGGAAGATTTATCCACAACTTAAAAGACATAAGTGAACAGTTCTCCTTCTGTCCAGACACATATAACACAGTCCAAATCAAATCCCAAACAAATCTGACAAGAAGGATGGCCAGGATGGTGACAATGGTGTAAAATGCTCTCCTCTTTGATTGGTCAAACCCTTTACTTCTTCCCCCCTGTTTGCTAGGGCCACGATGATTCAGAGCTACGAGCACAGAAAAACTGCAGAAGGAAACGATGCACAAAATGGCTACGGTAATAATGATGCTTACATAAAAGGAGACATATTCAAATCCCTCAAACAGACAAGTTGTCGCTGCGTCAAGCACCCAGATGCAGCCAAAGCCGATGTTTCGGATTTTGATGGATCTCTTGTTCTTCAGATTCAAATATGTGACGGGGTAAACTATGGCCAGATAGTGGTCCACACATGTCATAGTGTGACAGAACTTCTCTCCAACAAACACAAACGTCAACAGACTTAAACCCGCTATGAAGACTGGGCCGGGCTGCTCGCTGAAGGCAGTGCAAATGTTGATAACACATCCAACACAACCAAACAGCTCAATGACGGACAGGTGGAAGGTGATAAAGTCCGAGTGGCTCATGGTGGCAGCAGAGGAAGTGGAGTGCTTCTGCAGGCCGTGATGGAGGATGAAGATGCAGAGAGGAAGAAGGAGCACAATTCGGATTACATTGACTACGAGAAAGTTAGATTGTTGTCTGTCAATGAAGCAATAGATGTCGATGTTAGATGGAGTAGAAACGTCATTCCAGTGGGACAGGTTTACCAACATGTCTGGAAGAGAGAAAGACACAACTTGCTGAAAACATTTACTGCAGACCATTTGTTGGATTGTTTAATTGCTTCAGATATGCAGGTAGATAGCACTTTAAAAGTTGTACTTTATTATCTGTACAACATTTTAAACAGTGCTGTTTGTTCAGTGCACCAGGCTTTTATTAAAACAAAACATTAGTGATTAATGTGTGAATAAACACAGACCGACACACGCAATAAGAAATTCATAAACATGGTGACGGATGTGAGCAATGATTGACAGCAGATACATTCCAGTTTATGCCATGGCACCAGCGCTCATCATCAGACAGGAACACTACAAACAGAAGGAGTTTTTCTAAGTGGAATTCCAAAAGATTATCTTCAGGAAAAATGATTAGTGCAGAAATCTTTATTGCATACCACATAACAATGCAACCCTTGTTTGACTCTAAATATATTTTTTGCTGCAATAGTTTTAAAAGCTCCTAAAACGAGTAAAACTATAACTTTGTTTACCTTCATATTTAGTTATTTGTGATATGACATGTAGACAGAAGTTAGGCACTTTTTCTATGTATGATTTTAAATAAAATAAATAATGCTCCCAGCTTGTATTTTAAAGTTTTATCACATTATCTAAAAAGAAACCTTTGCTTTCCTTTTTTTTTTTTTTACTGTAACGTGTTTCATTTTAAAGTTCCTATGCTTTAAGTTCCTATGTTCCTATACACATGCATGTACTGTTGCCATTTTCAAATGGTAAAATACTGAAGAAGCAGTAGTACTTACTTTCTGGCTTTAGTTTTCGGCTTTGTGTTTCTGCGTCTTGCTTTTCATTCCTCTGCAAATCACAGTCCTTGTGTCTGTACTCTAGTGCCCAAATTTTATTTTAAATGGAGATTATTTGCATTGTGACAACACTTGCAAAGTAAAATAATAAATGAAGATGAGTGCGTTCAGAAAATGCAAGTGCCGTGCACAGACAGAAGGCACATAAATACATTACAAAAACATAATTGAGTTTATTGGAAGTTGCTTTTCTGGCACTTCTGGATATCATTTCAAACAACAAAGAAACTAAACAATTACAAAAACATAAGAGACGTGGTGACAATGGACGTTGCTGTTCTGTTTATGGATTGAGTGCAAGTTTCAACACACATGTTTTAGGTATCAGTGTGAAAAGTTTAACCAAAGTGATATTTCTGTTATCAGATCGAAGTCTCCAGAGTTCAGAAAGGGGCTGAGAGCTCTGCTCTCCATAGATGTGAGACGAGCAGAGGGGAGAGACAAATGGACAGAGGAAAAGAATGTATCCCTTTAACAACCCTGTCAAGACAAAAAAAAAGGGAATAAAACAATCATGGTTTTTTTATTTCATTTTGCTTTAGGTGGTAAACTTCAAACTTTATTTGTTTAGTACTTTTCAATTGTCATGAAACACAAAGCACTCTACATAAAAGCAAATAAAATAGTCATTTAAAATACTTAGTGTTTAAGGAATAAGTAGGGGATATTCACACAGAATGACCATTCCTCCCTCCCCCAATCATCCTCCCAGCCACCCAGTTACCCCCAATGTAGCCCAGATTGATTGCAATGCAAACAATCAGTGTTTTTGAAAATAGGTTTAAAAAATGTGCTTAATCATGTGGTTGAGTGTAAAAGAGCAAAGGGAAAATGGGGTATGGAAGAGCAAGAGTGTTTAATGACTTCCCTTTGTCCACACTGCCCCTACTGGTTCAGACGGGCTTCTGCGGGCAAATGTGTATGAAACATGCAGGTGGCCCTTACATTTATCAGAGTTACAAGTCCATTCGTTGAAATTGTTGACGTAGATTTTTTCTGTACAGGCATGCTGCTGGAAACAGGTTGTAGAGAACACATGCAACATGCAATGGTAAGTTAGGGTGAAGTAGTTGAGACGGAGATGTGTCTTAAGTATTTTAACCCCACCCCCCATATCCAGCAGACTGCACATGACCCTCCATGGCTCAAACTGTTGGGGTGTTAGAGCTGCTGGAAAACTGGAGGGATGTGGGGAGGATATGGTCAACTGGACCGATCATGGCTTGTAGAGAATGTTGTAAGTAAAACCAATGAGAAGAGAGCAGCAACAATGCAGATGAGAAGTAACAAGAACTGCAGTGGTCTGGGGGGTCACGAATGGTCAAAGGAGATGTTGTGTAGGTGCAAGTCTGCAGACTAAGTCATTATCTATGGCTATGCAATACCAAAGACTATAGAAATGGGGCCCAATGCCCCCCGCCTCAATACAGCATCAAGGGGTTGAAGCACTGGATGGTACCTTAACACAACTTTGACCGAAGGTTGCTGCTCCCCCCCTTAATTTCTTTATTTTTCTTATCTTTAAAATATTTGGTGGTGAAGATGCAAGGATATGCATTTTCATTTATTTGTTTATGTATATTTTTCCATTCTTCTTGTTCCAGCTTTGCTCAGTAGAGAACCAATTATACCTGATATGATTTCCCCGTCTTCTATTCAAATATGGTTTATTTGCATTAGAAAAACATAGGCAGGGCAGTAAAATCAATACACGAAGAGCACTGTGGAAAATGTTCAATTGAATGGGCAAGAAAACAGAAACAGAATGAGGTAAAACATCCTCTGGAAGAGGGGGCAGATGTGTTGTTTATTAAAGATTACATAGGTAACACCACCTGTACGTCATGACATGTTTTTTTTTCTAACCTTTTGATCGTTTAAGTCAGGGATTGGCAACTCCAGGCCTCGAGGGCCACAAACCCAACTGGCATGTTCTAGGTACCTGGTTCAGGTGTGTCTAGGGTCATGAGTAGGGTTTGGATATGTGGAAAACATGCAGGCACACCAGCGCTCGAGGCCTGGAGTTGCCCATCCTCATCTAAGTGGATAGGTAAGAAGAGTAACTTTATCGCCACAACAGACCTGTACAAACAAATCTATAACAGCAGATGTTGTGGTGATCATCGTCTCTTCTAGATCCCAAAACTCCTTTTCAGGAAAAATGTACCTCAGGTTTTAAAACCACTAAAACTGTAAATAAATCAAACTGATTTTATTTGAGTCATTACTTGGTCACTCAGCGGTGTCCAACTCTGGTCCCCACGTTCCACCAACCTGCTCATTTCTATGTCCTGCTAATGAGTTGAATCGATTTACCGGACATATCTGTGGCGAACCAAAGCTTGTAAACAAAAGCACGTGACTAAAGGTCTTTTCAGTCATTGGCCAGGAATTACATGGGCAGGGTGAATTTTGCCCAATTTGCAGTCCTTGTCAGGATAGGTCACTTATGTAAACATAATATTTGACTAATTTTGAACGTCTGCATCAACGTCAGGTACAACATTATGTACTTGCTACATTGGTATTGTAGGAAAGAAATCTTCCGCTTTTCAGATCTTTCCATCCGTGCTTGTTCAGTAGTCGAGAGTGGTGATTAAAAATACACAAAGTTTATTGCCCTGACAATAGTTTTAACACAGATTTAAAGACATTGTTGCAGATATCTGGATTCTCATGTTAAAAGACCTACAGACACACAAGTTACATGCGAATTACTCGTAGGTATTCCTGAGAACTATAGTCCTTCCAAAATAGTCCTTTCAACATGTGCTTGAATCTCCGCCTTCCGGAAATATCATGGCGGCCAAATCTCCGCCCCTGGTCGCTCTGATTCGTCAGCCGATAGCCCGTCTGCTTTCACTGGCCAATAGCTGGAATAGCAGCCTCTGGATTCGCTCCTCCCGGCATTAGGGGGGAGGTCAGCTCAGACCTCCACATGAGAGCATGAATCTGGACAGCTTCTTAGGGATAAGACCTTCACCCCAGATGGTAGAGATGTGGTCCATGACATATTTATTGCGTCACACAAATCTCCCATATCTGCACAAAGAACATCCTATTTCTTCACAGGGGTCTGCAAGGGGAAAGTTTGCTGATGCAACCATAAAGCATAAAGGAAGGTCACAGGAGAATAAGTCTTGAGAGTTCAAAATGAGTTCACTTCGCACTAAAGATTAAGCTGCAACCTAATAAAGTATAAGATATAAAAACATACATTTCTAGAGTATGGTGATGAAATGCTGCAAGACGGTTATTGAGGCGTCGGCTGGAGTGTACACTGATAAGTGTTTATGACATAAAGAATATCGGGGAAACGGTGAGAAGCAACGTTTATCACGTTAAAAGTTGTTTTTGATGACCCTGCATTCTTTTGACCACATTTCAAGGAGTCGCTGTGTTTTATCATTGTAGTTGCTACAACCCAACTCTGTTTACATCCCATAATGCCCGGTTACGGTAGGTGTATTGGTTCAGTTGTTCTGTGCCTTTTCAGACTGAGGAATCTCAGAGCAAACTCCGACGAACCTAGACCACCTTGAAAGATGGGTCAGAGAGCAGTTCCTTTTCCTGGATAAGGGTCCATTTGGTGGTATTCAGACCGATGATTGGTTCTGGATTATCGGGGAAAATAAACTCTGGTTCACTTTAGGGGAACCAAATGTGTCCAGTCTGAATTCACCCTAAAGAAGATTTTTTTATAAGGCCATTTTCTTCCTCCATTGGCAGATTTTGTTGCTTATTTATCTACCATTTTTGACACTTAAAGGATTTCTGGCTATTTTCTAGAAAGCCTTTTACTGCAGTGTGGAGCTTTGGCTCTACTGTTAACATCCATTTCACGACTGTAACGCTTCAAATGTTTAATTGCTATCACCTGATTCTCTTTAACAGGAACGCTGCTTTGCGCTCTAAGTGGAGCATGACGGCGCAAAAAAAATAAGAAAAGCCGCTTTTCACCACATCAGAGTCAATAACCCTCACTGATTACATAAATGTTTGAAGAGTTACAATGTCATGGAGCGTGTTTTATTTGTGTCACAAACGACATCTCCAGTGTTAAAGGATTAAACTGCTTCTTTCTTCACCAGCTTTCATTCTTGTTATCTTTTTTATGAGCTGGCATATTCTTTAAGTCAATTTTTTTCTACTTTTGCTGCTCCATCAAAAAATTGCTTTTCTTTACTTGGTTTGTGCATCCTCTTCAGGTACTGAACTTTAACAAAGCTTTCCTGAAATTTCAATAAAAAGTATTTGTTTCGTAGCATTTTGGACTTCTTCTATGGACTATTGTTGCTGCTTTGATTGTTGTTCATTTTCAGTCAAGAGAAAAACAACTTCTTATCTTACATCACTTGTTATCAATCACTTCTCACTTGATATTTTCACAGAAGCAACAAAAGGTAAATTTTTACAACTTTGACAGGATTTCCTTCACCAGCTGCACAAACCATTAAATGCGCTGTAGTTTGGTAAGTCGGCCATGTTGGAACATGCATGTTCGACATCACAACATGTGAGGGAAATAAAGTAATTCCTACAAATGACACTTAGTCGCAGAATTTGTAATCTTTCATTCTTTATGCCTTGTTTTGACAGACAAAAAAATGACCCACATCTTACAGTAGAAATGTATAGAGCGTCTGTTTCTATGTTGTCTACCTGCCAAACAAAGCCGTCGGTGGTTGACATTATGTGTAGGATGACGATGGAAAAAGGAATTTGTTTTTTTAGTTTGTATAAGAAATGCAAATACAGCCACTTTCCTGCCCCCCCCCCCCATCTGAGTTAAAGTCAAATCTTAATGCATGTTTCAGCCTGGAAGATTATAACCAAAGCTGCTGCAAAGGTTGGTGAGTCTTTGTTGAACACAACTTTGTATTTAATTAAAGCCAATATGAGTAACACTTTATAATAATGCAAAGTAATGCATAAAAGTGTCTGTTAATATGTTATTCAATAGTTAAATAATGCAACAATAATGCAACTGTCATTAATAAAGGGACCCCCATTATAAATTGTTACTTACGATGGTGACTTTACACACGTACATGTGTAATCAAGCTTTTACATGTATGTGACACTTGTATGTTATTATGAGTTTTTTTTGGGAATTCTGGTTTAATCTCACTCCAGACGTCTCCTCCACACTAAAATTTACTAATAAAGTAAACATAGCATTCAAGGTGGTAATGCATTCAATACGTTATGATGAAAACTGTAATTTTTGATAATGTTTCAACTTTACCCTTAACCCGAAGAAGTCTGGGACCTTTTTGAGCTTTTTAGTCCACTTTAATGTTTGCTCAATTAATTTATCTTTAAAACTGATTTAAAGGCAATGCTTTTACTTTTTTGTACAACCCCAGCAACTAATTTTTACAGATATGTATTCTTACTTTTACTTTTTTGTCCATAGTTCCACAAGGAACTATACTTCTTACTATACTATACTTCTTAAAAAGCAAAAAATAAAATAAAATTTTTAAGAAAGAAAGAAGAAAACCTGACATGTGGGAAAAAATATTAATGTAAAATAAATACATAAATAAATATAATGTATACATCCAAGAAGAAAGCAAAGAAAGTCAAAACAATAGGAAAAATGAATTGATAAATAAATAAAAAACAGAAATGCTACATAAAAGTACATAAAAAAGCAATAAACAACATAAAATAATAAACTGTATTCTTTGGGTTAAATGTAGTATACCACCATTGGCTGTATAGTATATAACTGGACAAATCGTGTGTGACGTCACCCACAAAAAATATCTTGCTTTTGGAACCAAAAGCAAGATATTTTGTGGTACGCACAAGATATTTTTTATTTAAGTTAATTCAGTGGCCATTGTTCCGCGATATGGCCATCGTCATGATGGTACCAAATATCCTCAGTAAGCCGCGATTGGTCCGTTTACATTTTTATCGCAAACACTCTCCCCATTTGGGAGCATGTTAGAAGGCCACACCCCTTCCACTGAAACATTTAAACATTAAACGCGAGGCCAAGGGCTTTTATTAAGGAGTCAGATTTAATAAGTTACACTACAGCAAAATTACCGTGAAAATTATTATTATCAAGAGCATTGATAAAAATTATCAGAGCCAGAATAGTTATTCTGATAAATAGAATGACTATAACTGTTTTTTTCTCCATAGAAGTCTTTGGGATTTTGTGTTCTTAGGACCAGCTGGTACTTTCTGTTGGAACGCGAGGGGGGAGGGGTTACTCAGCTCAGTCAATGATAATAACGTTTTTTTTTGTCAATAAACTATTTCACTTTGCTTTTAGAAGGCTAATCTACTTATTCAAAATACCATTTTAAGTTTTTTCAGTTATTTAATGTACACACTTAGATTTGTATTAGAATTTTTTTATTTGATTGAATCACTTGATGTTCCTAACTAAGAAGAAACTAAAATAATCCTGAATATTTATGTTTTGATTGCCAATGACAGTCTTTGTCTTCGCTCTCAAAATGGCATCAGCAGCAGAATGGATGGTTGACTCACTTTGGGGTAAGTCATCAAAATATGATTTACTTTTTACCAGTGGCGCCTCCAGAAATTTTTCATGGGGGTGGCCGGTAGGGGGCCATATTAAATCTTGGGGTGGCACACAAAAACCATGAGCTATATTTTCATTCTACTAAACGTAGTAAAACAACCTTTAGAAAACCAACAGAAAGTTAAATGCCTACTGATATTTTGTAGAACATTAACTTATAGTAGATATTACTATAGATTATACTAGGTATCATTAGTACAGTGTTTAACCTTTTTTAACCACGGCACACTTTAACCTTGACATAAATCCTGCAGCACACCAGCATCCAAAAATTAAAAAAGGAGAAAATCATGGTCTGTATTGATCTACAGCCGCTCCTCATCTCACGTGTATTTTTGTGATAATTGTGGCAGAAGAAGCTGTAATAAAAGTTGAGTTAAAAGATTCAAAAACTGTTTAATATGTGTTCGTTGTTTCAAGACGTTAAGAGGAGAGACTCATTGTGCGCCGAGACGCTGTCACTTTAACCCAATGCATCATGGGAGATGTAGTGATGGCGACAGACTCTCTTCTCTGAGCTTCATTGTTTTGTTCACTTGTTCCACAGTCTGACACCGGATCCTGTGGAAAGCTACACCGCTTAGGACGAGCTTTAGCTGGTATTTTTGTTGGAACTGAAAGACTTTATGGGCTAAATCGGAACTAGGAAGTGAAGACTTTAACCAGTTCTGATTGGTCAGACTGATGACATGTGATATAGCCTCCAAGAATGATTGGCGGAGACAATTAAAGGGGCGGGACTTTTCAGAAAACAGTTAATATTGCAGCTAAATCGCGGTTCCGGCATTCTTATCAAAATGTCTATAATAGAATCAAATAAACACAAAGAAAAAAGTATTTTATGATCTTTTATATTCCTAACTACTCAGTGTTTTATCAGGGCCTGTTTGGATGAACACAGAGCTGAAATCCTGGAGATGGGAAATGTTTTTAGATCAGTTAATGAGGGCAATTTTCCACGGCACACTTGACCATCTCCCACGCCACACTTGTGTGCCGCGGCACACTGGTTGAAAAACACTGCAAGATACTACTACTGATATATTTTTATTTATTTTGTTTCTATTTCATGCTTAGGTGTGTATGCTTGCGGTGTTCGGCTCTTGACTGGGAGATATCTATAGTAAACAAAAAGTGAAATCAGTTGTTTTGAAATAAAAATAATAATACCCTTCCATGGTAATTATTAATTATATCTGTAGACATTTCTATTCAGACTAATAATCATGAAACAATTTCATTATTAGGGTAACATAATTCTAACATCACCAGTTGGTCCAGGAACAGGTCCAGCCCCTGCTTATGCTGAGTTCTGCCTTGTTTCTCTGACCAATGATGCTGACTGTCCCTCCTCTGATGCCGTCTCATCTCTGTCTTCCTCATTCTCTTCTGTCATTCATGCTGCTCTGTCTCATCTTTCTCCTCCTCACTACTCCTCTGTTGCTCCCCTACCATCTCTTTCACTCCTTCTGCTGCACTTTTCTTCTTAAAATAAGAATATATGTTGAATTTCTCTTCATTCTCTGAAAATTGACAGACACAAGCATCAACTATTGACTATAGGTAACTCTGTGGAAACAAAAACACATCAAAATGTTGCGGTGTGGTGAGGGTGTGGAACGCATACACGCGCGGTCAGTCACCATTTTGGACTTAAGGTAAAAGTAATAAAGTTCATCTGAAGGAACTGAGACTGGTTGTTCTGTCTGAGCCTCAGCCTCACTTTCTGATCCATGTTCTGCGTCCAGCGGCTCATCTTCAGATGTCTGTACATGCAAAGGCAGCAGGGAGGGGAGGGGGTGTGGGCCGGTTTAGGTGATCCGAGCGACTTGCCCGCTTGCTGGCTGTGCATTTGGGATGAAATGCACAACTGATGCTACCGCAGTTTAAAGCGGCTCGTGGGGTGCCCACTGCCCACTGCTTTTTACACTGAAGGTTGTTAAAATAATAAAAAAGTGTTAATAAAAGGTTAAAAAATTGTATGAAAGGAAATTGTGTGTTGTATTATTAATGTTATGTTGTTTAAAAACCCTTTAAAACCAGCTGATGTCAGATCAAATACACCAAAACTTTACTCGGAATTTATGAAAGCTCTAATCATTGATTCTTGCAGAATGCTCAAAGAGGTCATTAGTGCTGTTCATGTGATAAGTGTGCACTCCTAAAATGCATCTTGCCTGTTAGAAAGGGGTAAAATAGTGTTGTCAGTATCTGCATCTTGTGTCATCCAGGCACTTATTTATCCTTGAAGTGAATGTACAAGCCTCATAAGAACAGAAAGACACACCTGCGCTCCCTTAAGATTTTGGTTGCCAAAAGCATATCAAAAATGAATCTCCTGAAACATCAATAGAGTTGACTAAAGTCATTTTTTAAAGACACAAACATTTAAGCTTTATTTTCTCTTTTAGAAAAATCTTCAGAGTCATCAACCTCCAATGGCTCCATTTCCGGTCCAAATGTTTCAAGCCTGCACTCCTTCACAAGTTGTTTCACCAAAAAGCCCATGTCTACAATGTTCACTCTATTCAGCATTTCCCACATCCTATTGGTCCTTCCTCTTAGCATCCGTGTTATCTCCGTTAGTCTACAACACCGGTGGCCAAAGGGCTCTACCTCCCCCGCTCCTAGGATAAGTCACTCCGACTTCTTTACCTACCATCTGATCTTTGCAGAGGTCATTGGCGCTTTTGGTTGCATTCTCTCCATCTACGGAATCCACATGTTTGACATGACAGCATTACAAGTAGGTGCTTATTTGTTTTCCTTGGACTGGTACGCACAAGACTTCTTCCACACCCTGACCTGTTTGGACCGCTACTTTGCTGTGGTTCATCCCATCTCCTACTTCACCCTGAAGAAAGACAGAGGGAGGGGGATCAGAAACGTCTCCATCGCCTGTGCTTGGGGGCTTTGTTTGGTCGGGTTGGCTTTTGTCCTGATGGATAAATACATCATTTTGGATTTTTGTTTCCTTCTTCTGTGCTTTGTAGTGGTCAGCTTCTGCAATATCTCTGCCCTCTGTGCTTTGATCCATCCACATCCAGGAACACAGGGAGTGGGATGGGAAAATGTTGACCAGTCAAAGAAAAAGGCTTTTTACACCATCTTCATCATTATGGGAGTACTGGTGGTGAGATTTGTCACAGGTCTGATCTGGGCGGTTGTTTTCCTGTGGAGACAGGATAATAACTGTCTATTCATGATGGTGGGTCCTTTTTTTAATATTCCGTGCTCCATCGTGTTACCTCTATTGTTTCTGCACAGAGCTGGAAAGTTAAGGGTATAAGATCTTCAGAGTTACCATTATTCTATAGCTAGCTTATGTTAGTGGTTGACACTTAAGTGGTTAAAAAAACACACTCAGACACACACAAAAAAATTGGATATAAACTCTCAAAATCTGGTTATGTTGGTTTGTTAATACCAATTGTTATTGTTAATATTCTCTTTTAAAATATTGTCTTATTATGGCCTACAGCATCCATAGAATGACTCATTAAAATTATCACTGATCTAGAGCCGGCAAAAATAAATTTTGGGCGTAATAAAGGACCCCCACTGACTTTCAACCTCGGTAAGAAGCCGCCATCTTATTAAGTATAATATTGTGAACATTCAATACTTGAGTTTTTGGCTAAAGCTAGAAAAAAACAATATTACTGTTACGACCCCTGGTAGTTGTCTGCTTGTCTTGTGTGTGCATTTGTGTATGCATATGTGTTCTCAGCTCCTGTAGAAGTACAGGTCCTGCCCAGCTGCTGACTCCGGCCCCTCTGCAGAGCTGATTGAGGCTGAAGCTCCCAGGATCCTCTGC
>CM074505.1:16916778-16961667 GCA_037389245.1 Oryzias sinensis | reverse complement strand
TCAAGCCATTTTATGTGCTTTTTGGCTTCAGCAAAATCCAAAGTGTAGAGTTTATCGTGTGCACATGAATGGGGTAGTTCCAAACTCATTTTCTGCCAGATGACAGGATCGTTACATAAGACCTTGCACGCATGTGCATTATTAAAACTGAGTCAGCTCGGTGATTTATTGCACGCGGATCGCTGAATGGCAGGGATTCAGCAGCAATAATCACATGTTATGCAATGGCACTACATGGCGTCAGTGCCAAGTGGAATAAATTAGGTGAACGCTAAAAAATAAAACATCTTCATCACAGACATGGTTTTTCTTTGTGTTTTTATTTGTATTAATTAATTCGTGTGGGTGTAGGAACAACAGCCACATTTGCTACACTGACATGTCAACTGCCCTCACTTTACTGGATTCACAAGAGTGATGGAAATGGTTGCTGTTATTGAACAGATTTAAACCGTTTGAAGAAATTCCTTTTAGTTTGAATTTAAGGCAGTCTTAACCCATATCAGGTCTTATGGTCTTGTGTATCCAAAAGGACTTGTGTCACGACTTTCATCAGCAGTTGGCATGAATACAAACAAGCAGACTGTTGGTATAAAACATCCGTACGGTTGTTAACACAATAAGTACAGTCGTCCTGTGACCTCACAGACGCAGTTGCTGTTGTCTTTCTGTCTGTCTGTAAACTGTATAAGGCTTCATTTAGACAACAGCATGTTATTCCAAAAAAATACAAATTGAAAAAATGGCAGACCGAGAAAAAAAATCAATTTCACAAAAAGGTTGTAGCATAAGCATGTATGAAGAAATGTTAAGAAAAAAGGTTCAAAATAAAGTGATGGGCATTTATACGCAAGAAATGAAGGAATCAAAAGGCTCTTAAGGATCATTGCAGGACTTCATGAGCTGCCTTCTATGAAGGCGGCTGCTCAGGGACGTGCTTGAGTTTTAGGGGGAGATCTCACTCTGCACAGCGTCATTATAATCATAATTCTTTGATTTCCTAGTTTGCTAGTGCAAAACCACTCCCAGACAAACAACAGGAATACAAAAACAAGATATGTGTACTACAAAAATAAAGGACTATAGAGCAGCAAAGCCCAACTACAATTCTTAATTGTACTCTAGTTTATAAATCCATTTGGGATGTATTTTGATGACGTATCACAGTAATTATTTAGACAAAAGTCTGTTCTTTAATTTAGTTTTGTTAGTTGATAAAATAATTGGGCTATTTACCACATCTATATGTGTATTCCATGACTTGGATCCATTAAATCATATTGGAAAATTGTTCCAATACGGTGGACTGCCACAACCTGATAATAGCGCATGGACTAAGAGTTCAAAGAGGTTTGGTGCGAATCTCACAAATCTTGCTACCTGCATAATCTTGCCTAATTCGTAATTTTTATTTTTTCCTTCATGATTCTTTTCAAATGGTTGACAATTCCATTAATTAAAAAGGATGCTTCCAACATTTCTTTACCAAGTCCCAGTCCCTGGTTAGTCAAAGTTAAACTTGTTTACCTTTCAATGCACGTTCTATGGCCGTGCCCAAAAATAGACTTGCGAGAGTTTTGAACACAGAAGCCAGAAATGGGCATTTTTATAGACCTTTTGTTGGAAGTTGTCGCTTAAATGCACGTTGCTGATAGCGGTGGGAATGTAACATCAATCCAATGTTCAAAGACAGTTTTTTTTTTTTTAATATTCTATTTTCATTTTCAAATAGAGAAAATGACAGACAACCAAAACAAACAGTCGAGGTGCTCTTTTGACCATTGCAAAACAGAATGAAAAAAGAAAAGTAAATAAATAATTAGCAGTTCTATTTAATATGTATAAACAGGCTGTCCACGTAGGCCATTAAGAAAAGAGAGGAAAGAAAAACCAGTAAGGGCGAGTTGTTTAGCTGTCGCTGGCGACATCTCTGGTGTTAAAGGGTTTAGACAACAAATTCAGCTTGCACAGTTGCTAGGGAACACATGACAGGTAGTGAAATAAAGGAGGCTGTCCGCAGTAGCATAGAAGAAAAAGACGCAATAACAGATACGCGTAAACGACACAAAAGGGATAACTACTGCTTTAATGTGCGATCGTGGAAATGTTTTGTAAAACTTTGAGCCCGACGAAGGCGGAAGGCATTCCGCCGAAACATGTCGGTACGTTTACACAAAACAAACCCAGTGTCTGATAAAAAAAAAAAAAAAATTTAAGTGCTAATAAAACTTTGAGCTGTTTGACACGAATTTCACCAAAAGCTCTTAACCCTTGTGCTATCCGAGGCACGTTAACATTGGGAGTGGGGTCATCTGGACCCCGCAAGACAGAGCGCTGAACCTTTTTTTCTTCGATGATTAGTGATCTTCACTAGTGTCAATGTAAGCATGGGGTCATCTGGACCCCACAAGATAACACAAGGGTTACACAGTTGTGTTGGGTGAGGAACCACTGCAGACGGAGGCATCAAGCAGTCCAGAGAGAGCTGGAAAACAGACAGGGTTGAGGCTCTTGAGGAGCAAGGTTAGCCACCCCTGCATGCGTCACTTAAGTAATTTGAAAATGATATGAGCGCTACGTATCGATGGTACATGCGTAAAAAACCTGTTGGAAATACGTGGAACGGTCATGGAAAAATGACACATAACTCCATAAGATTTTCCAAATATCTGCATATAAACTACGTTAAATACATATAAAATGCATAACTCACAACCGCTCAACATTTTTTAAACAGCTCAAACATGATTTTGTGTAAAGACCCGTCAGCCGAAACCTGCAACGGACATCTGCACACATCTATGAAAAACGAACGCAAGAAGCGCTCATGGATTACATATATCATGCGTGTATCACGAAAGACCAAAATATCATTTGTGAGAAATTCGCAAGAAGTACGTAGCGGCTGTGTGACACGGCCTGTAAATGAGGTGAATGAGCACCTAAATAAAAGTGGTTTGCAGTAAATTTTAAGGCTATATTAAGACATGTTTTTATGTACAATAAAGACATATTTTAATTTTTATTGTTCAGTAACGTTTCTTTAGAAGGACTTGCTTTAATGCAGCACCTTGTTCTGTGCTCTGCTTTTTAAAATTCTGAACAGTTTGTTTCCCTGATGTTATGATTTTTGCTGTCAGTCTACTAAAGATTCAGAGACTCATAATCAAAAACAGTAGACTTTAATCTCATCAGCTTTTGTAAAATGTAATGACAATGACAAAAACATTCACTATTACCTATAGAAATGTAAAAAAAAATAGTTTTAAACATCCTGAAAACATGTAGTGATTTAACAGAAAACAGTAAAATAGACCTTTGCTTTATTAGTTATTTGCAATTCACTGAACACAAATAAAAAAAAAATCATTAAGGTACGAGACACAAAAATAAAAAGAATCAACTCAAACAGATACAAAAATAAATTGCCAGCCCCTGGGCGGCGCCGCTCGCTACGCTGTCCACCAGGGAGCTGGGTAGCGTAACGAGCCAGCCCACTGAGTGCCCACTTATAGCAATGTGGGTAAGCACAGGTGGGACCACCACGGAAACTGGGGACAAACCCATTCAGCCCCTACTTTTAAACCATGTGAGGTCCACATAGCCTTGCTGGCTGGGAAAAAAAATACATCAGTCATATATGTTGTAACATCTTGATTCTTCTATGAAAAAACAGTAGCCTTATTAATGACACATTAATAAGGCTACTTATTCATTTAATAACCAGTTTGGACTGGTAATCTGTATAATAAACACCTTTTCACACCCTTAGTCTAACAATATATTAATAACAATACATGATATATCAACAATATATCATATGGTCTCTTGAGACCAAAATGGAGCTCTTATATAAACGCCACTTTACGTGTTTGGAGGAGGAAAAATGCTAAGTTGCATTTCAAGAACACCTTACCCTCTATGAGACATGGGGGTTGAAACTTCATGCTTTGAAGTTGCTTTAAAGCAAAGGGGGCAGGACGATAGATCTATATGTAAGAAAGGATGAATAATCATGGAACGCCATAAATGTATGGTTGGCATGGTGTAGAAACATCTGTGCCGAGTATAGAGTGGAAGGTCAAGATCAATAAACACCTGGGAAGATGGTTTAGAAAAACCGAACTATTATCATACAGGACCTTCAGATACTGACAGACAATCATACAGACAGACACGAGAAAATCAAGAAATACCCACTGGAAACTTGGTAACTGGGATGTGCCTTCAGCTGATATCAAGAACACCATCCAAGATCTCTGTCCAGACGAGACGAGAGAAATGAAAGAGATGTTACAGGACCTTCAAGCTCCGATGGTCTCTGAGTTAGGGAGGAATTTCAAGGGAATCAAACAGCGAGTCAACACGTCGTCTCATGTGTACAAGGCAAGAATGCAAGTAGGCCAATCCAGTCCCTCTGCCCCTTACAGATTTTTTCATTCCATTGTAATGTGTGGTTTTGTTGGGGGTAGGGTCATAGATAGGAGCGCCCACACCACAAGGGGAGCGCAGGTGTGTCCTGCAGTTCCCTTGAGGTTTGCGTAGCGACCCTAAGGGATATCAGTAAAATACAGAACGTTGTAATGCTATGTTCAAACGGGGCATAAGACGAGCAATCAGCATATGGTGTTCACACTGGACTGATCTATTCTAGTGCATGTCTGCCTCTTCCACAGTTGGAAGACGCTTGGTGCGAAATGTTGAAGCTGTGCAAATCTTGCTCCAGGCTTTTTCTTTCCCAGCTCTATTCCGATATATAAAAGACTTTGTGTCATAGAATTCCAGCCGGGCTCAAACAGTAAGTATTCATTTCTCCTGCCGGATCAATTTTAAATAGAATGGACACCATCCAAACGTCATTTCCAAATCAAAGTCCCTATCTGGTCAACGTTTGACCTGGTTTATCTTTTATTGCGGGTTCAGTGGCCGCTTAACTCTAGATTGTTTAAGTTCCTAATTACTAACAGTCAAGCTGCATGCGTGATGCATGCACTTATCAATCCACATGACAGGCCTACGTCTCACCCATCATGAGCTGTTTTTAGTGTGTCGCCCGCAGCAGGGCAGTAGAAAATTTCATAAATATATTTAAATAAATCAGTTAAAGTAAACTAAATTAAGCAAATTTCCTCTTCAATCTGGATTATCAAAATGGGGTTAAGTCTTCTTTGTTCAAAATTGTATGCATTAAAATCCTCATCTAATTGTATACATTTTAAATACAAACAGAAATGCTTGATTCTTTTTTTTATTCTCATCATTTTAACCCTTCAAATTAGTAATAATCATTTCCTATTTGCATTTAGAACATCCAATATTAATTTTAGCCCACAGCGTGACACTTCCTCCGCTGTGCTTTAGACTTAAATAATTAACCACCATTTTGAATAAGAGAGAAAACGTATTACCCGGATGCAGCAAGGCAGTTCAAATGTGGGTAAATACATCATTTAATACTGAAAGAGATTCTTTCTTTTTTCACAGTGAATCCTGTCATTCCCTGTAATCCTCGTGTTAAGCTGCAAAGTAGAGCATAAAGTGGCACAAAGTGTATTGACATCTGGAGGCTGCCTGCTTCTATAAAAGACGACGTGTAGAACAATCATTTTGTACTATACTGGATAATCATCAATTTAGATCTATTTTCAAGCATTACTAATCAGTTATTTGTACATTTATTGTAATTATGTTGATGTATTGATGTAATTTGTGAAACGTTTAATTAATCATTTTTAAGGGACAACCTTCTAGTCCTAAAAAAATGCTGACTACATCTTACAGTACGGTTGAGTAAAATTACGTATTTGTGGCCCCCACATGTGTGAAATGTAAGGAAGACATTTTTGTTTATGGTAAATACATGTTAGCTCATAGTTTTGTTTGTTTTTGTCAATGGAAGAACTTCAAAAATAGCAACTGCTTGAGTATAAGATAAGATAAACATCAGGTTTTTCCACATGTAGTATGGCGGCTCTTGGGTACAAGGATTAATCGACTTGTTTGAAGTTGTTTGGTGTGGTTTGATTATACATCTGAGTAAATCATCAAACTTCCTGGAAGCATTACAAGTTAGAGGGCCTATTTCGTGCTAAATTAATTGTTTTAAACTTTTAAGTGTATTATAATGTCAATTCCTCACAAAAAACAACAACGGCAAAGCTGTATTTTGATCCGTTTATTCCTCTAAAAACCTGCTTTCTGAGCACCAGCCCCTCCCAATCCATGAAAACGATCAATTCTCACATAGTGATGTCACAAAGTGAGGAACAGCCCCTTTCCAGGAAGAGTCTGTGCTGCCAGCTCCACCCCCAGACTAACACCCACCCTAATCTCCATGGAGATAGCAGTGATCGGCTAACGTTTTATTTTTTTTTGACAAAATATTGGCATCTATCTTTGTTTTCTTGGGCGAAACGCAGACAAGCTGCTGAGGCCGACATCATGAAATGGGCCACACCCACAGTGAGCAAAAGGCGGTGCCTCAGCGATCGCGTCGTCTTTCTTTCGGGTAGGTAAATAGGGTAGGTTAAGCTCATATTTCATTAAAAAAATGTGTGTGCCGAAAAATGATTATCATACATATGAACATACTGTAGAAAGCCTTCAGAAAAGCATGATAGCGGCTCTTTGAAAAGCTACTTGTTTGAGGATTGTACTGCCCAAACAGGTACTAATCGGGGGACAAAAACGCACTCAAATATTTCCACCCTACATAAACCTGCTTTACCAACTAGACATTTGTTATTCTACAGATTTGAACGTTAAGCCAATTATAACTGGAACGCTTTTACACTGAGCTGTTTGGTCCGGACCATTGGGACACAAACAGACTTTGGTCAATCTAATGAAGAGAACCCCAAAACTGAATCCTGGTGTGGTTTACAGAAAACCTTGAAATTCACTTTCCAAAGAGGAAAGGTTTCTACAAACGGCTAACATGCACATTTAGAGAAGAAAATTTGGTTTGTCTTGTTGCTCCTTGCATTCAGAGATCGTTTTCTAAAGAAGGCAGGGATTTTAGCTGAGTTAGTTGGCACCTCCATGAAACAAAAGGGACGCCATCCAAACGTCATTACCGGAGCCGGGACCCTGATTGGTCAGACTTCAATGTGCCTTCAGCGGTCACGCCTTTTGAACGTAGAGCCTAAAGATCCTCGTAGAAGCTCCCTTGACGTCACGTTAATGCAAGAGTTTTGAATACAGAAGCCCAACTTGTGCATGCATGCGCATTTACATAGACTTTTTATCAAATGTAGTCGCTTGAAGGCGTTGCGACGGTGGCTTCGGTCTGACTTGTATAGTTCAACACCTTCAGTTTCAGGAAGCAATCCTTGGTTTGAATCAAACAGCACAGTATAAAAGCCCTTTTAGTCAACTTTGTTGTTGCATCAGCATAATAAATGTGAATACGTTGAAGCTAAAGTGTGGGTGGATAAAAGCCTCTTCATTCTTTCAAAAAACAGATCAATTCTTCCATTTTTCTCTGGGTTGCAGTAAGAAGCAGTTCAGAGTGTTCAGGACATTTTGTGCTTCTCTAGAAACTCAAATGCGGAATTCCTGGAAGTCCTCCTTCACCCATCCCGCTGCAGGAGCTCTGCTCCTTCTTGACCTTGTCAAAAGTGTGTTATTGGAATTTTTTTTGTTCAAGTTCCTGAGTGGATGGTTAAGCTTTTCAACCTGAACCAGTTCTTGTTTGTAGCTTTTTAGTTCCTGTAGTTTGGGAATAAACACCTGCAGATGGAAGTAAAATGTTAAAGTGTGGGAAAAATGACGCTGCAATCCCAGTTTTCCGTTGGGAGGTGGTGCTGATGTAAATAGAATTGATAGGATTTGCTGTCTTTATCAGTTTTTTCTGAGACATTGTGCTCATTCTTCTAACCTTCAGGCCGGTCAGCAATAGAAATGTGTCATGATGGAACTTCTGAACTGATAACTATATTTGATTGATTGATTGATTGATTGATTGATTGATTTATTTAAGTTTCATGCACTAATGTGCCCAGCCCACACGGGCTTATATGACACTGAAAAACAAAACAAAATACACAATACATAAAGATACATCCCCATCACAAACAGAAAAAAGAATCCAATAACCAATAACCCCCCTAATCAGAGTCTAACAGAATACATAGTGTCCATTCTTATTGTCCATGCTTTTGACACAAAATTTGCCAAACAAAAGATTTCATTTTCAAAAAGCCAACGTAAAATTTTATCTTCAGATAACCAAAACAAATCTGGACATTTCTTTTCTATGAGGTCATACATACAAAGTCTCTGTTTGTCATACAAAGGACAATAAAACAAAAAATGAAATTCATCCTTCCGCACTCGCAGCTCACAGACCTCACAGTCTTTCCTCCTCAGGAATGCCTTTGAAGCGCCCTACTTCCACCTGTAGGGGGAGCACTCCTGCTCTGAGTTGAGCACATAAGGATCTTTGTCCTCTTTTTAAGTTATACATAACATATGGTTCAGCAGAAAATGTGTCCTTAATTGGAAAATAAGTTTGTAATTTTGGTTTTTGAAGCAGTTTCATTTTCCAGTCTTTTTCATAATAACCAACTAAAGTTTCCTTAACATTATCCATCTTACATTTCAAACAATTAAAAATAATGATTGTAGGTTCACAGAGGACAGAATGTTCAACACATCTTTACACCAGGGATAAATATGAGCTCTATCCCAATCAAATATTTTACATGCAAGTCTCTCTGCAGGTAAAGTCACCAGCCGGTTCCATAATCTGAGAACTTCTGCTCTTTGTTTGATCACACAAGGTTCCCACCCCATGTCCCCCTCTATGGCGGCTTTAGTGGTGAACCTGTGTACACCCAGAAAATATCTCATTGCCCTGTTTTGAACCTTATCACACTCAGGAGCGTCTTCATAACCCCAGACTCCTGCAGAATAAGATAACACAGATCCCACCATGGCATCGTACAATTTACCAAACGTGTCAAAACTCAACTCAGGACAGACCTTCATCTGTTTATCACCAAGCTCCTCCCAGCAGAATCTGATAACAGCTGCTTCCCTTCTGAGAACATCATATTTTTATGAAAAACAAGACCAAGTTATTTATAGGTATCAGTAAACATGAGAGTAGTTTTACCAAAATAAAACAGAAAATTACTTTGAGGTACTAAAGGCTTTCTAAAATGAACAATTTGTGTTTTATCACTATTGATAGTGAGTCTCCATTTGTTACACCAGTCATTCATTGTATTTAACATTCCTTGTCATTTTATTTCCTCATCCACTATCAAAATAATATCATCAGCATAAAGTAATATGCTCAAGTTCCAATTATTGATATCAATACCCAAGTTAGTATTCTTAATTTCTTGAGCTAAATCGTTGACATAGATAGAAAACAGAGTTGGTGACAGAACTTCTCCTTGTTTAACTCCAAATGGTAGAAAACCATCCTGTTTTTAGGTCATTCACCTGCACACAGGCTAATGGAGCCTGGTACAGAGCTTTAATTGCTTTATAAAATTGACCATTAATACCATACATAAGTAATTTATATTGAAGAAGATCTCTGTCTATCCAGTCTAATGCTTTTTTAAATCCAAAAAACAAACAAAGGTACTTTTACTTTCTTGCAGTCTAGCTCTCACCACAGAGGACAGAACATAAATATTGTCAATACACGCTCTATTTCTCCTGAATCCATTCTGCTCCTCTACAAGGACTTGGTTTGTTTCTAGGTATTCAGATAACCGATTATTTAAAATACTAGAAAACACTTTATACACGGTACTCAGAAGGCTAATGCCTCTATAATTCAGAGGGACTCTTGGGTCTGCTTGAGGGGATTTTGGAATCGGCTTGATGATCGATTTATACCAAATAGATGGTATAAAGCCATTCTTAAAACAGAATCTAGAGAGACAATGTAAAGTATTTAACAATTTGGGACACTTAAGAACCTGGTTTGATAGTTCATCCACACCAGCAGCTTTATGAAGTTTAGTTTTCTCAAGGACTTTTAGAACTTCCTCAATTGTAATATCTTGATTTATTTTGTCTATAAATTAGTAAAAACAACAAGGGTGTAAAAATGTCAGCAAAAGTACAGAGCTTTATGTGCATTCATGAACTCCTGTCGTGGAGGAGGGGGGGGGGGTAACGAAAGTAAAGAGGAATGCGGAAAATGACAGCTCCGGCATATTTGTGTGTGGTAACGTGCTGCATGACTGGAGACGATGGGGGGGGGGGATGGAAGACAGACAGAGCAGGAAGCAGTGGCGGTTCTACACTAACTTACTCCCTGGGCGAGTAACCCCACCAGCGCCCCCCCCCGCACACATACAGAATTTGACAACATCCTGTTGTGTTCCCTATCTTCTATTTAGCCATTTTACACAAAAAATGGATGCATTTTCTAGACTCGTATTACAGGGGGGTCAAACTCAGTCACACAGGGGCCTAAGTTAAAAACACGCTTAAGGTTTTGGGCCGAAGAAGATAAACATTTACTGAACACACTAAAGCTAAACTTTTAAACCTTTGAAACTGAACTTTTTGAACATAAATATGAATTAAAAACAGGAACATTAATCCAGAATAACTCAAGTTAAACCTTAAATAACTTGTAATATTTTGCTCTCTATAGAAAAATATTCTGTCAAAATTATACAAATATGAACATGCTGCAGGACAAAACAAAGAAAGTCTGGAAATAATAACAAAAAGAAATAGCAAATCAAATAATTCCGTTTTTTTTGCTCTTTTATCATTTTTCAGAACTTTTTTTTTTAGAGCTGGACTCCTGCTTCATTTTTAGCAATAATTTCTTAATGTGTGACGTCCTGTGTGTGTCTTTGTGAAACATATCAGAGGGATTAGATCTAAAAAAAAAAATTATTGTGATTAATATGTTTAGGTCTTATAAAACATTAAAGACTAAATCATAGAACTCACCAGTGGGATTACTCCAAAAATATTTGGTCTAAATTTGTGCAACACCAACAGTAGAAATCCTCCAAAAAAACCTTAATCCATAAAAAATGGTCTCCTCCTCTGTCCCCTCAGCTCCACCCTCACAAACTTTCCCCTCTTCTTTGAGCTGTCTAGTAAAGCAGAGGTGAATGAAGAGGGGAGAGGACTGCCTACTACAGAAATTCAACTGAGCATTAAAATAAGAAACAAACCTTAAAATGAATTCCCGCTTGCTTTCTTGTTTTCAGTTTTAGCTTTACTTACTTATTTTTAACTACACAACCTGCTATTTTCTTACTCAGTAGGCTCTTCTATTTATATTCAAAATGTATTTTAAATGGGTAAGTACAATAAAAGACATCAAGGAAAGCGCAAGGTGACCTATACTGGCAGTTCTAAATAAAAAACTCTGTTTTGTTTATACAACTCCAATAAAAATTAAGTTTTTAGTGTCTTTAACATGTTTTGTGGTATTTTTCCCATGATGGAGGACCCGTATTAAGATTAAAATTTCATTTATGAAAATGTCTTTATGCAAATCACTGTGAATCTGGAGCATTTTGAAAAAGCTTGTGATGGTAAGCTACAAGCTCCATTCATCCACTTGTAGACGACTGGATCCATGTACGTCTTCGTTTTCCTCGTCCGTGCCGGCATCTGGCTCCAGTATTACTAGCGGTTTTGAATGTTAGGTTAGAGGTGTGAGGGGCTGTAGTCAACAAATGGATGATGGGAAGTGTGGGAAGGCTTACTTTGCACCAGTGGTCCCGCTTACAGCTGGAAGGCAAATTCTAAGGAGCTGCTGCCACTCTACAGAAACGATATCCTAAAAAACAACACTGTTTTTTTTTTTTTTCATTTTTGCCTAAAGACTGCATAATCATGATTTAAAACCCACTGGGAACGCTTTTACAACAGATCAAAAGAGGATCGGAGTGGGACTGCAACAATCTTAAGTAAAACTAGTAACAAAGCTACAAGCTCAAATATGAAAAGTGCAACCAGTTGCCTTATGTTGAAATTGACCAATTTAAAAGTCATCTTACAGCATCTTACAGTACACACAAAGTCTCATAAATTGGTTAGAGTGTGAATCTGTCCTGTAAAATCATTTTTTTTACACAACATTTTACAGGTACCTTCTGTGAAAAAAAAAATAAACAACAGGACTTCAGATGATAATAATAGATACAGTTGGTGAAGTCCATTGGAAATCTGGTTCCATCTGCGTGCTACACAGTAGCTGAAAATAGCTTCCTTTTGTTTGGCTCCATCTTTAGGTTCTACCAGCTGCTTGCCTCCTATGGATCATTCTGAATGAGGCACAGCTTTCTAACCAATTTCTTTTTAAAGAGCAGACAGAAGATACTGTTACAGCAGTTGAAGGCGTAAATTCATTTCTCCAAATCTTGTTTTGGACTTCACATCTCAGAGTCTCAATATGCGATTGAGATGGGCATTGGTTGATTTAGTGAGCACTCAAACTCGGATCTATATGTTTATTATGGCTCCAAAATTTTCTAACTTGACTGTCCTGAAATGTCCTTTCCTGTTCTAAAAAACAAAGACTTTGTTTTGTCATTGTTACGTAGAAAAACTTCATTGAGGAGTTCAGCTGTTTCTAAGTACTAAACGAAAGTCTAGTGACACAGGTACATAGAACTGAGTGTCGTCTGCATAACAGTATATAAAACATGTCAGGTGTGCATGATCTGACCCAGAGGGTTTGAAAAGGGACAAAAAAACACACTTTGGATTGACATTTTTCTAAATGACTCAACCCAAAAGTTCTCCATCTTCTTTTGAAATAAAACTCTGTTTTCATATCATAAAAGTAAGTCTATTTATTTTTTTCTTTTCTTTTGTTTGAAGCAGCAGAAATTGTAAGTGGGAGTTAGACCCGTTAGTTCAAATCATTTCATTTGTTTTTCCTCACCAGCGGGAAAAGTTTATTTATATAAGCTACTTCTTTTCAGGTATTATTGTAAACTTTTCCACAAACTCTTCTGTAATGTAGACATGACTAGTTTTCACTACAACCCTCGCAGATTAACCAGAAAGATTCAACATTTACTTACTGTGAGGAAATTAGCAGCTGGTGTTAATTCTCATATCTTGCTATTATGTTGTAAACGTTGTATAACGTTTGACTATTTGAAGTACTTTTTGGGGTTTGTTTAGGGTTTACTGGCTTTCTATTTTAAAGATTCAAGATTGAAAGAGGTTTATTATCATATGCACAGTAAAGAAACGGGTTTCCCTGTACAATGAGATTCTTTCTTTGCTGCCTGCTCCGAATGCCAAAAAAATTCACACACAACATACACACAAAACACAAGATGTCGGGTGGCAATACTAAATTGCAAAAGTGACAATAACAGTAGCGGACAGTGGGGATGTGCAAAGGTGCAGTTGTTGTTTCAGACTCCTGTCAGCTGTTAAGGAGTCTGATGGCAGAGGGAAAGAAAGAGTTTCTGAGTCTGGTGGTCCTGCACTTCACACTCCTGTACCTCCGTCCTGAGGGGAGGAGAGTGAACAGTCCTCGTTGCGGGTGGGTGGGGTCCTTGATGATGGAGGCAGCTCTCCTGCAGACCCTGCGTTTGTAGATGCTCTGCAGCGAGGGCAGAGGAGTCCTGGTGATCTTGGACGCAGTCTTCACTACTCTCTGCAGGCGTTTACGGTCCGCAGCGGTAGAGCTGCCATACCACACTGTGATGCAGCTGGTCAGAATGGACTCAACCATGCAGCTGTAGAAGTTGCTGAGGATCTTCGGGGACATGCCGAACCTCCTCAGCCTCCACAGGAAGTACAGCCGCTGATGAGCTTTCTTCACCAGCTGCGACGTGTTTAGTGTCCAGGTGAGGTCCTGGCTGAGGTGGACCCCCAGATATTTGAAGCTGCTCACCCTCTCCACTTCCAGACCCCGGATAAGAAGCGGCTGATGAGGGTTCCTCCTCTCCTTCCTCATGTCCACAATCATCTCCTTCGTCTTGTCTGTGTTGAGGGTGAGGTTGTTGTCCTCACACCATGTCACCAGACTGGCCACCTCCCTCCTGTAGGCTGCTTCGTCCCCGCCAGTGATGCGTCCTATCACAGCGGTGTCATCAGCGAACTTCAGGATGATGTTGTCCTTGTGAGAGGCCACACAGTCGTGGGTGAACAGGGTTTAGAGGATGGGCCTGAGAACACAGCCCTGTGGTGTGCCAATGTTCGTGATGATGCTGGCTGAAGTCCTGTTCCCTATTCTGACAGACTGAGGCCTGCCAGTCAAAAAGTCCAGGAGCCAGTCACATATGATGGGGTGTATTCCAAGGGAGAACAGTTTGTGGATGAGTTTGTGGGGAACAACCGTGTTGAATGCAGAACTGTAGTCAATAAAGAGCATCCTGATGTAGGAGTCTTTATTCTCCAGGTGTGAGAGGGAGGTGTGCAGTGCTGCAGAGGGGGGGTCTAGTGTGTCTGGGATGCTGCTCTGAATGTGGGTCAGCATCACTCTCTCAAAGCACTTCACAATGATCGGAGTGAGTGCCACTGGTCTGTAGTCATTCAGGCAGGTGGGAGGGCTCTTCTTGGGGAGGGGGACATTGGTTGTGGTCTTGAGGCATGAGGGGACGACTCTCTGGCTGAGGGAGAGGTTGAATATGGAGGTGAGAACGTCTGTCAGCTTGTTAGCACATGCTCTGAGGGCTCGTCCAGGAATGTTGTCCAGACCTGTCTCCTTTAGGGGGTTGATCCTCCTCAGGGCTTTGTTTACCTGGGCTGTTGAGACGACTGGTGGGGGTGAGGGGGGTGTAATGGTCCAAGAATATAACGGTCCCTCCGTGTGGGGGGTGGACGTCTCAAAGCGGGTGTAGAAGGCATTGAGTTCGTCGGGCAGGCTGTCTGCAGCACTGATGGTGATGGTGCCTCTGTAGTCTGTGATGTGCTGCAGGCCCCCCCACATGCGGCCAGAGTCAGCAGTAGAATAGAAGCCATCCAGCTTCTCTCTGTACTGCCTCTTTGTAGCTAAACTTTCTTAATATAAAGGATTTTTTGAAATTGTGTTACTGGGGCAGGAAAGCTGACTTAATATATATGTACACTCTTATTTTTTGGGTAAAATAAATACCCTTTTTGTTCTTAAAGCTGCTATATATAGTTCAAGAAGAGAATTTCATAAACTGAAAGCCAAGGTACATTCCTTTTTTTCCTTTTCTTCTTTTTTGTTAAGCAAAATATTTTAAATAGTTCTTAACTTCTTGTATTGAAAAAGTAATGTATTATTCATTAAAGAAACAAAGAAAAAAGGAACAATAATTCATGAATGCTATATTTGAATACAAATACATTTGAACATGTTCTATTTGAATGGCCTAAAAAAGTTGAAGAAGTGTCCCACATTACATCTCTGGAAGATAGTTTAATCAACTACTGAAGCTCCATCACAACAATGACATGCTGGTGTTTAACTATCATTCTGTCACCACACAGCATCACAGCTTCAGAAAGAACATTTTAGGGTTATGAAGTAAAGCATGAAAGTAGGTTACCAACAGATCTAAGAATGTTTTAAATGAAATGAAAGACATTGAAATACACTCATCAAAGTTTTTTTTTTAATGCACTCAACGTAAATGAGCTAATACTGTCATGAAAATTAACGTACAGTGCTCCATGTTGAAGCAAAGTCGATATGCATTGATCGCATAAATAGTCAGAGTAGCAATAGGTGATAGAGCACATGTTCTTTAGGTGCTGTCTGTGACATCCCCAGCATTGAAGGGTACGTATGCATTCTGCGTATTTAATAAAACAGCTTATACTTTAAAGTCAAAACAAGTTTTGTTTTTTGTTTTTTTCGTATCCTGTCTAGCTGCTATGTAAACAGACAGATTTTCCTCTTACAACAGGAAGTAATGTGGCTTGGCACTATTTTGTGGGTAAAGGTGGTGCAGTGGGGAGTGGAAGGTGCTCATCTGATATGAAAACAAACAAAATGAAGGTGTGACATTTATCAGCACTCCTTGTCAAACCAAGGTTACCAGGCTACTCTTGACACCGTCAGTCGTCTTCCTGTTCCCAGCTCCAATACTATACCTACTCCCACATTTTCATTTTCATTTTTTAAGAATAATGAAACTCAGGATAACAAACAGATGGGCTTTGTGCAACAAACCATCCTTTGTCTTAGGTTAGCGACTTAGCATGCTAGGTACAAACACGTTTTTCACATTTGGTGGCCAGTTTGGCGTGGGTCCGTGCTCGCCACCACACCACAGTTCATTTGCACAGTGCAGTATGTGTGTGAGTGTGTGTGTGTGTGTGTGTGAGAGACGTGTTGAGCGGAAACAGTGGGTCTTTGCTTTAGTTGGCAAGCTTTCGGATCAGTCAGGCTAACCCTGCCCACAGTAAGCCCTTTCTATCTCTATTACTTTGCAGTTCTGTTGTATTTTTAGCATGAAATAAAGATCTGACTAGAAGTAGAATTGCATGCTGCACCCTAAAGCACATTTTTAGGTGTTATAACTTAAAAAACTATGCATTTATTTAATGTGTACAAAAGCTGTTAGTTGGTAAGTAGCTGCTGTCAACTGAGATCAAAATACAGGATTCATTGATTGAAGCTTCAAGATATGGCATGTGTTTGGTTTCAAATGGTTCAAGAACAACTTCTGTTGGGTTATGCGGTTTTCCATTAAAGACATTGTAATGCTCATAGGAATGTACTGTCATTTTTATTATTATTTTATTATAGACAGGTTCGTTGTAGCTCAGCGGACGTCTTCCCTTTCACCAACTCTGCTTCGTCTTTTTTTTTGGAGAAAAGCGAGGCAATGGTAGTGCTGCTGGGTGCTGTTATTCCAGCTTGCATCAAAACACCTGAAGTAACTAGTACACAGGATGTGCTGCTCTTGTCTGGGTTTGTGTTAAAGTCAAGGCAGGGGAAAACGAAAGTTTTAGGGTGTATTCGGACTGGACTCATTTGGTTCGCTTCACCATTGTGCTATTCTAGGCACTTTCACATTGGGAGTTTGGTCATCTAGACCCCACTAGACAGAGCTCTGAACCTTTTCTATACAATGATTTGTGATCTTCACTGGTGTCCAGAGATAACATGAAATCCTCTTCACCTTTATCCACGTCATGTTAGGGAGAACACGTCAATGTTTGGGTGGGGGTCATAGGATAGCACAAGGGTTAAAGTGAATCAAAGTTCGTTTCATCTGATAATCTGGAACAAACTTTCAAATCAAATCAAATCAAAATGTATTTATAAAATAGTGTTTCTCATGCATTTTGCGCAGCTCGAAGCGCTTTAACATTAAAAACAGAAAACACACAGCATTACAGTAAAAACCCAACCCACCCATCACTCTTCCCCCTCCCCTCTGTTAAAACATATGACCCATGGCCCCACGTACAAAGAATAATGACTATGTAACTTTAAATAAATGAATAAGCAAACAAACAAACAAACAAGTAAGGCTTGGCTCTGCTGTGAGGAAACAGTCTGAATACCCCGGTACAGGCCCAGGAACCGCTCTCTGACCCATCTTTGGAGATGGTCTTGGTTTGTTTCCAATCGGACTGAGCTTCAGTTTGCCCTGAGTTTACTCAGTCTGAATAGGCTCTGTGAGCGGTACAACCGGGCCAAAATGGCCACAGTCGCTGGGCATTATGGGCCGTACAGACAGTAGAAAGCAACCACCGTACCGAAGTAAAAAGGGTTGTAGCTAAGGTTTGAAATTCAAATATAACGTTGAAATAAGTTAAACATGGTTCTGTTTACAAGGTTTGGTTCAAAACATAAATTTCTGGTTGAAAGGCAGTCCAAATACAGACCAAATGCAAGGTTCTGGACTCGGTCCGGACCAACAGACATATCCTGTCTTGATACACCCTTGTTCACAGCTGGGTGGATGCAGGCAAAAAAACAGGTATACCTGTACGGGCTGCAGGCACCAGGTTGTTAAGGATAAGTATGGGTGAAGTGGGCAAGATGTAGACAGACTTTTCAACCCTGCGCACTGCACAACAAGTCTGTTAATACTGTACCTACGTATCACCTGCACACCCCGTGCGTGGAGTATTTATGCAAGGAAGCCTGAACGGACCCAAACAATCCAAAACCTGGAACACCTGTACGGTTCGACCCCCCATATGGATGCATGTGACTAAAGCTGAAAAAGGCTCTTGGCAGCTCTACTGTATTTCCTTTTGATTTAGAGGGAGAATTGGTTCTACTGATATTAAACAGACACTTTTGTGATGATATTCTCAGGCCTCATCTATGGCTGGTTACATAACAATCCACCCCTATTCATCACAGTTGTACGGAGCACTAAATCAAATTCAAATTAAACTTATTTTTCATATAAAAGCACAACACAATGTGCTTTACATTAAAACAAAGCAAAATATATGTTATAAAAACAAGCATGAAAATTAAAATAAACAAGCACAAAAAATTAAAAAAATAGTTATATATTCTTTGCACCTTTATTTTTACAGGTGAGGTCAGTTATAAGTGAACTCTGTTTTAAAAGGACACCCTGCTCCCAATCAGACAGTGACACATTCTTAATTTAGAACTTTCCAGTTTGGGAAAAAAAAAAGGCAGTTTAAGTTGAAATCCAGTGAATGCACCTGGAGGTAAACAGTGAATCTTTGTCTTTTGAGCCTCTTCAAAAAAAGAGGGGGTGGAAACAGCAGCCTGACTTTACAAGACCCGTTTTCAGGATTAAAACTCCCACCAAACCAGAACTGGGATTATTCAGTCAAATAAAACAGTTATTGCTCAGAGAGCCAAGTCAGGGTCAGAGTTTAAATGTAATCTGAGTTCCAACCCTTTCTTTGGATGCATGCCAGCTGCCTTTTTCTACTCTTCATGGGTCAATCAGTGTTGAAGCTCCATCAAACCAGTAGCGCCACCAGGATCTCAGCATGGTGGTGTGGGGTGGCCACTGGGGTGGCCGCCCCTGGTAGCCGCCAGTGGCGGTTTTTGATATGGGCGATGTGGGCAGTCGCCCAGGGCGGCACTCCATAGGGGGCGGCATTTGCCGTGCCCGATGCGTAATGTGGTACATACTATATTCAACGAGGTAGCTTAAAGCTTTTAAATTGAAATTGCTTCAGTAGCTGACACTTAATGCTTGTATTTTTAAACATCAGACTCTTAATAGTTTCTTCCTCCTATTTCCTCTTCACACTCATGGTGCAAAAAAAAAAAACAAAAGAATAATTCAGAGTGTAACAACGTAAAACAGGCACATGAAAAGGATTTAGGCAGAAAAAACATCCGTGCTCAACCCAATTTCGACAAAAGCAGGCAATGGAGATTATTTCCCACAATTCTTTGCTCTGACACAGCAGACCCGATGCGCACGTGACCACCGCCCTCCGCTGCAAGACGCTTGCGGCCGCACCTCTTTGCGGTAGTCTTTGGAACATATGTAAAAAACTCGAGAGGGGAGCGCAACTCGCCGGTGGCTGGCTGAATCACACTAACAGGTGATTGGGAGTCTTTTTCTATCTGACAATCAACTCTGGGCCGCAGCTGCGCCTCCCGTCATAGAGACGGAGCCGCGTGTGTGAGAGGGAAGGGGGGGGGAGGGGGATGAGCGCAGACCATTTATCATGTATTGAGGTTTTTTGGAGGATTTCTGCTGTTGGTGTTGCACAAATTTAAGGAAATGCCAAATATTTTTGGAGTAATCCCACTGATGAGTTCTAAGATTTAGTCTTTAATGTTTTATAAGACCTAAACATATTAATCACAATAAGTTTTTTTTTTAGATCTAATCCCTCTGATATGTTTCACAAAGACACACACAGGACGTCACACATTAAGAAATTATTGCTAAAAATGAAGCAGGAGTCCAGCTCTAAAAAAAATGCTCTAAAGAATGATGAAAGAGCAAAAAAATGGAATTATTTGATATGTAATTTCTTATTAATATTTCCAGACTTTCTTTGTTTTGTTCTGCAGCATGTTCATATTTGTTTAATTTTGACAGAATATATTTCTATGGAGAGCAATATATTACAAGTTATTTAGGGTTTAACTTGAGTTATTCTGGATTAATGTTCCTGTTTTTATTCATATTTATGTTCAAAAAGTTCAGTTTAAAAGGTTTAAAAGTTTAGCTTTAGTGTGTTCAGTAAATGTTTATCTTCTTCGGCCCAAAACCTTAAGCGTGTTTTTAACTTAGGCCCCTGTGTGACTGAGTTTGACCCCCCTGTAGTACGAGTCTAGAAAATTCATGTATTTTTTGAGTAAAATGGCTAAATAGAAGATAGGGAACACAACAGGATGTTGTCAAATTTTGTATATGTGCGGGGGGGGGGGGTTACTCGCCCAGGGAGTAAGTTAGTGTAGAACCGCCACTGGTAGCCGCTATATACTGTGGTAGCATCAGTTGTGCATTTCATCCCAAATGCCCAGCCAGCAAGCTGGCACACCGCTCTGATCACCTAAAGCGGCCCACACCCCCTCCCCTCCCCTCCCTGCTGCCTTTGCATGCGCAGACATCTACAGATGACAGCTGGACACAGACCACGGATCAGACGGTGAGGCTGAGGCTTAGACAGAAGAACCAGTCTCAGTTCCTTCAGATGAACTTGATTACTTTTTCCTTAAGTCCAGACGGCGACTGACCGCGCGTGCATGCGCTCCACGCGCTCTCCCCCCTCTCTTCCTGCATCGCGCGAGCACTTGTTTCAGCACGCATGCACGAACGCACACACACATGCGCGCGCGCACGCACGCACACAATCACACAACCCAAAACTCTACGTTTTCATGCCTGGTAACTATTTTATTGTGGGTCTTTCAACAATCTGTTTACTGTACTTTCGATCACCTGATCTGTATTGTGCGCAAATACTTGGTGCAAATACGCCACATCATCATCATCATGGTGGATGTACCATTACTTTTTATTGATACGTAAAAAGGATTTTTCCTGTCACATGCGCCACTCATTTTTATGGCACTATTTAAGCACTGGTTGTTGTGTTACATTCTGATGTGTGTTTGTACTGTTTCCACAGAGTTACCTATAGTCATTAGTTGATGCTTGTGTCTGTCAATTTTCAGAGAATGAAGAGAAGTTCAACATATATTAGATAGATGATAGATAGATAGACAACTTTATTTATCCATTTGGGAGGTTCCCACATGGAAATTGACATCTCCATCGCATACAGCACTGGTTGACATACATATAGGAAAAAGGAAAAAGCAGCACAGTGACTAGAAAAATTAGGAAGATTAGAACAGTAAGAAACAATTTAAATATCTGCAAACAGTATATACAAAAAAAGGTCATTCAGGCCCTTTCCCTTTCCTTTTCCGTCTTCCTCCCCCCTCCTAAGTGGAGGTTAAAGAGTTTGATGGCACGGGGGACAAAGGAGTTCCTCAGTCTATTAGTCCTGCACCTTGGGAGGAGCAGCCTCTTGCTGAAGGTACTTCTCTGGCTACTGATGGTCGTGTGCAGAGGGTGGGTGGTATTGTCCAGGAAACCTGTCAGTTTTTTCAGTGTCCTTCTCTCTGCCACAGTAGCCAGAGGGTCCAGCCTTGTGCCAACCACAGAGCCAGCCCGCCTGATCAGCTTGTCCAGCCTGGAGAAGTCTGTCTTTGAGGTGCTCCCCCCCCCAGCACACCACAGCGTAGGTTAGAGCGCTGGCGACCACAGACTGATAGAAGATCCCCAGGAGCTTCTTGCAGATGTTGAATGATCTTAACCTCCTCAAGAAGTACATCCTGCTCTGGGCCTTCTTGTACAGCTGCCCCGTGTTGCTCGCCCAGTCCAGCTTGTTGTCCAGCCACAGCCCAAGATATTTATAGGTCTGCACGACCTCCACCTCCTCCACTCCTATCAGAACTGGTCTGGGGTTGGGTCTGTTCTTGGTCTATTCTTATTTTAAGAAGAAAAGTACAGCAGAAGGAGGGAAAGAGATGGTAGGGGAGAGACAGAGGACTAGTGAGGAGGAGGAAGATGAGACAGAAGAGCATGAATGACAGAAGAGAATGAGGAAGACAAAGATGAGACGGCATCAGAGGAGGAACAGTCAGCATCATTGGTCAGAGAAACAAGGCAGAACTCAGCATAAGCAGGGGCTGGACCTGTTCCTGGACCAACAGGTGAAGTTAGAATTATGTTACCCTAATAATAAACTGTCATGTTTATTAGCCTGAATAGAAATGTCTACAGATATGATTAATAATTGCCATGGAAGGGTATTATTCTTTTTATTTCAGAACAACTGATTTCACTTTTTGTTTATTATAGATATCTCCCAGGCAAGAGCCGAACACCCCAAGCAGACACACCTAAGCATAAAATAGAAACAAAATAAATAAAAATATATCAGTATGTTGTGTCGGTCGAGTTGTATGAAAAGAAATGTAGACACCTGCTCAGTTCAAGATCCAACTTTATTCTTCTTCTGCAGCTTCTCTCGGCCTCAGCTACATCCACCTACTGGTCACAAGGTGTAATGACACTCCATAACAGCACCACACAGTAGTGGTATCCACTAATGCAGTGTTTTTTAACCAGTGTGCTGCGGCAGCAAGTGTGCCATGGAAGATGGTCAGGTGTGTAGTGGAAAATTGTCCTCATTAACTGATGTAAAACATTTACCATCTCCAGGATGTCAGCTTTTTGTTCTTTCAAACAGGCCCTGATAAAATACTGAGTAGTTAGGAATATAAAAGATCATAAAATACTTTTTTCTTTGTGTTTATTTGATTCTATTAAAGACATTTTGATAAGAATGATGGTACCGCGATTTAGCTGCAGTATTAACTGTTTTCTGAGGAGCTGGTTTAGCTCGTGCTGGTTTGCGGCACCTTCTGTCTGTGAAACCAGGGTTCAAATTCAAATTAATTTTATTTATAAAGCACCTTTCATATCAAACTGACAGCTCAAGGTGCTTTCCATAAAAAACAAACAGGAATACAATAAAAACAAACCCCACACATGAAATAAAATAATTAAATAAACCCCTCATAATAAAACACACAAAAACAAGCACAAGTAAAAGAAAAATGACAGAGCTAAAGAAAAGAGAACCCAGAAGGCGCCGTCCGCCCTGTCCTCCTGTTGGTCGGGGTGTCAGCATCTATGCAACACAAGTACAACTCATCCCCAGCACCCCCCGCCCAAGAGACCCCCAACCCCCAGGCCCAGAGCACCAAACATGGGCGCACCAGGCCCGGCAGCCCGGGGAATCGGAAAAAAAGATGCCAGAGGACAAGTATGGACAGAATCTCTGGGAGCCCGAACACTAACACCCCGGCCAAGGGGGAGAAAACACTCGTAAACAGTCTAAAATGTAAAAGTAATAAAAAAATGAAGTTAAAATATACTTAAAAAAAAGGTAAAATATGGAAAAATTAATAAAACAAAATAAGATAAGTGAAGAAAAAATAAGTCTAAAATATAAATTAGAATAAGTTAAGATATAAAAAGAATAAAAGACATTAAACAAATAAATATTTGATAAAATAGCATATAAAATATAAGAGTTAAGATACCACATATAAGATCTAATTAAAAGCTAAGTTAAATAGATGAGTCTTTAGTTTCTTTTTAAAAACCTCAACAGAGGATGAGGTCCTCACATCCTCAGGCAGGCTGTTCCACAGACGAGGTCCGTAGCGTCTAAACGAGGCCTCACCATGGATTTTCGTGTTGACTCTAGGGACCATCAGCAGGCCGCACCTGAGGATCTAAGAGCTCTGGGAGGTTCATGAGCTAAAAGCAAATCTGATATAAAAGAAGGACCAAGGCCATGGACAGTCTTAAAAACTATTAAAAGAATCTTAAAATCAATTCTGAAGCTGACAGGGAGCCAGTGCAGAGATTTTAAGATGGGTGTGATGTGCTCCCTCTTCCTGGTTCTCGTTAAAAGACGAGCAGCAGAGTTCTGGACTAGCTGCAGGCGATTAAGAGTGGTTTTCTTTACCCCAGAGAAGAGGGCATTACAGTAATCTAATCTCGATGAAATAAAAGCATGAATTAAGATTTCAGCACTGGCTCTAGAGAGAAAGGGTCTCACTTGGGCGATATTTCTGAGATGGTAAAATGCAGTCTTGGTTACTTGATTGACGTGTTTTTCAAAGCTAAGATCTGCATCTAAAATCACACCGAGGTTCCTTACTGTATCACATATTTTCATAAAGTGGGTTGATAGATAAAATTGGACCCTATCTCTCACGGCTTCAGAACAGATAACCAAGACTTGAGCTGTAAAAAGTTCTCTCCCATCCACATTTTAATGTCTAAAATACAATTTTAAAGGCTATCCAGGGGTCCAGTGTCATCAGGAGACACAGCTACATATAGTTGAGTGTCATCAGCATAGCTATGAAAGTCAATGCCGTGTCTCCTGATGACATCACCATGTGGAAGCATGTAAAGATTAAAAAGTGTGGGACCCAGGATGGAGCCTTGGGGCGCCCCACATGTCAGTTTATGCCTTTCAGATGAGAAATCATTTAAATTAACAATAAAATCTCTGTTTGTAAGGTAGGATTTAAACCAACTAAAAGCTGTCCCGGTAATTCCAACCATGTCATGAAGTCTGTTTAAAAGGATAGAGTGGTCAACTGTGTCAAAGGCTGAACTCAGGTCCAGTCAGACTAAAACAGAAACTTTCTTCATGTCAGCATTGGACCCAAGATCATTTAAGACCCTGACAAGTGCTATCTCTGAGTGATGAGATCTAAAACCAGACTGAAACTTTTCTAAAATGTTATTTTCATTAATAAAATCATTCAGTTGAGTAAAAACAAGTTTTTCTAAAGTGTTACTTAAAGATGACAGGTTGGATACCGGCCGGTAGTTGTTTAGATCGGATATATCTAAACCACTCTTCTTCAGAATGGGTCTCACTAAAGCAGTCTTTAGGGATGCAGGGAAGACTCCAGTCTGAAGAGAGCAGTTCAACATGTTTAGTAATTCCTCCTCACACGATGTGAAAACCGACTTAAAAAGTGAGGTGGGGATGGGATCAAGAGAACACGTTTAGGGTTTCATTTGGGACATCACTTGTCGTAGTGCTGCAGCATCAATCAAGACAAAACTGTCCAGCGTTATCTCACTGATAGGAGGACATACAGTAGAAAGGTCAACAGGGGGATGTTGATCCCTCCCCTGTAGGATAGATGATCTAATGTCATCTATCTTAGTGGTGAAGTGGACTGCAAACTCCTCACAGGTTTTACTGTTAAAGGTGGACGGTGGGCCAGAGATTGGGTTTATTATTTTATCAATTGTGGCAAAGAGGATTTTTGGCTTTGACTGGTTTTCTGCTATGAACTTTGAAAAGTAGCCTTGCCTTTTTAATAGAGTTATTGTAATGTATTAGAGTGTTTTTAAAAATTTGATGATGTACTGTAAGTTTAGTTTTTCGCCAATGTCGTTCTGCCCTTCTTGTCATTCTTTTAAGTTTCTTAAAATCTTCTGTTCTCCAGGGAGGTGGAACTTTCTCTTTGACAGTTTGTAGTGAAATGGGGTGATTTTGTCCAGAATTCCAGTGAGTTTATTACTGAAATGCTGTATTGTTAAGTCCAATGATGGATATGGAAGAGTTGGTTGCTGATTTTCCAAGTGTGAGATAAAGTTTGCAGCCACTTCAGGGTGTAGACGGCGCCTTCTAATGGTTTTCTTAGGGAGCTACTCAATCATGCAGTCGTGTACTTTAAAAAAACACAAGAATGGTCTGAAATGTCCACATCCACAACAGAAGTCACTGAGGCCTTCAGGCTGTGAGTAATGATGAGATCCAGAGTGTGACCTCTGTTGTGGGTGGGTACACTCACATGCTGAACAAAATCCATAACTGTTAAAATGTTCATAAAATCATGGACATGAACTCCTGAATGGTCATCAATGTGTTAATTAAAATCACCTAGAACCATTATTTAACTAAATCAAATCAAATCAAATCAAATCAAACTTTATTTATAAAATAGCGCTTATCATGCATTTTGTGCAACTCGAAGCGCTTTGACATTAAAAACAAAAAACACACAACATTACAGTAAAAACCCAACCCACCCTTCACCCTTCCCACTCCCCTCCGTTAAAACACATGACCCATGGCCCCCACGTACAATGAATTATGACTATGTAACTTTAAATAAATAAATAAATAAGCAAACAAATAAGTATGGCTGGGCTCTGCTGTGAGGAAACGGTATTTGGGAATCCTTTCATACCAGGAGCTGGCCGGGCCACGGGAGCATCGCCACAGCGCCCACCCAGACTGGGACAACACTGGGGTCCACCCCACAGCCGTGAAGCTGCAAAATTAGACCCCAGCCGCCCCAGCAAGGGCAAAAACTGCAGGAACAACCGCTGACCAAGCCCTGGAGGAAAAGATCCCCACCAGAAACACTGGGGCTAAAATCATGATAAGAAGCTAAAATTAAAAAAATAAGATGTATATAAAAACATCAAATGAAAATAAATACCTAAAATAGCATAGACTAAGACTAATAGAATAAATTAGCAGTTAAAATCAACTAAAAGCTAAATTAAACAGGTGGGTCTTGAGCCTCTTCTTAAAAACCTCTACAGTCTCTGCGGCCCTGAGGCTCTCCGGAAGGCCGTTCCACAGGCGAGGACCGTGATGGCAGAACGAAGCCTCACCATAAATTTTGGTCCTCACTTTAGGAACTACTAAGAGGCCAGCACTGGAGGACCTCAGGGTCCGCGAGGGCTCATATTTTAAAATAATATCATTTAAATAAAAAGGCCCAAGACCATAAAAACATTTATAAACCATTAAAAGAACTTTAAAATCAATCCTGAAACGCACAGGGAGCCAATGCAGCGATATTAAAACCGGTGTCATGTGTTCCCGCCCCCTGGTCCTCGTCAGAACTCGTGCCGCTGAGTTCTGTAGAAGTTGTACGTTTGAAAGAGACTTTTTGGGTAAACCAGAGAGCAGGGCATTCTAAAATCTATGTCCTTGTTTTCTGTCCTCATTTGTGAAGTTAAAAAAGGGGGGGTTGTTGCCTCTGACAGAGAGATTGGTGCACCAGAATTCCAAGTCTCTGTTAAAAACAGGCCATTAAGATTGTTATCTAAAATAAAGTCATGAATAAGAAACGATTTGTTTGAAAGTGATTGAACGTTTAATAAATTCAGTTTGGTTAATTTATTGCTGTGATTGGGTTGGTGGTGACTGGATGAGTTCTGGATGTGCATGTTTTAAGATTATTAGAGTTCCTGTTAGGTTTCTGAGGGGAAACAGGTCGCATGGATATAACAGAGGGTGTGGTGGTGACATGTGGTGGTGATGGTTTGTGGGTTATCTGGATGGGGGGTCTGAAGGAGGGGACAGAGTTTGGTTGTAGTGCTGCAGATATTGGCTCTGGGGGGGTATTGAAAGTTCGAATCCGGGCTGCTCCCTGTTCCCCTCTCTACATCTGTGCCGGTCCCAAACCCGGTTGCCTTGAGAGGGTTGCCTAGGAAGGGCATCCGGCGTAAAACATTGCCAAACTCACCATGCGACTCGTTGGCTGTGGCGACCCCTGATGGGACAAGCCGAAAGACAAAGAAGAATTAACTGTTTTCTGAAAAGTCCCGCCCCTTTAACTGTCTCCACCAATCATTCTTGGAGGCTTAATCACGTCATCAGTCTGACCAATCAGAAGTGTTTAAAGTCTTCACTTCCTTGTTCTGATTTAGCTCATAAAGTCTCTCAGCTCCAACGAAAATACCAGCTAAAGCTCGTCTTTAGTGGTGTAGCTTAAATTTCCACAGAATCCGGTATCAGATTGTGGAACAAGTGAACAAAACAATGTAGCTCAGAGAAGAGAGTCTTTCTGGCATCACTACATCTCCCATGATGCATTAGGTTAAAGTGACAGCACAATGAGTCTCTCCTCTTAACGTCTTAAAACAACAAACACATATCAAACCGTTTTTGAATCCTTTAACTTCACTTTTATTCCAGCTTCTTCTGCCACAATTATCACAAAAATGCACGTGAGATGAGGAGGGGCTGTAGATCAATACAGACCATGATTTTCTCCTTTTTTTTAATTTTTGGATGCTGCAGGATTTTTGTCAAGGTTAAAGTGGGCTGTGGCTCAAAAAAGGTTAAAAAACACTGTATTAGTGATATCTACTAGTATCTATAGTAGTATCTACTATAAGTTAATGTTCTACACAATATCAGTAGGCATTTAACTTTTCTGTTGGTTTTCTAAAGGTTGTTTTACTACGTTTGGTAGAATGAATTTAAAAAAATATAGCTAATGGTTTTTGTGTGCCAGCCCAAGATTTAATGTGGCCCTCTACTGGCCACCCCCATGAAAATTTTCTGGAGGCGCCACTGATTCAAACAGTAACATTTATGAAGGCAGAGAACTTTTGGTTTGACTATTAAACATATTAAATGTCTTAGCATCACAGGCGGTGCAAAGTTCAGTGCAAGGGCAATATTTCAGTCAAGGCATTGTGCTTTTGTGTATTCGTTTTTAACAACCAATGCAATTACAGGGAGTTTGCTTTTGAATAGACTTTGCAGATCATGAAATTTGGAGTAATAAAACAACATTACAATTCATAGAAATATTTATTTTGTCAATGTATATTTCAACAGAAGTAAATGGGCGGATCGACCAAATTCTCGCAGTCTTTTGCTGATTATCGGAAATTTAAAATTGCCAGGATAGAATGACTCTTTCAGGTTTTTTTAGGGTCAGTTGGTTTAACCTTAGTGACTCATGAAAATCTGAGACGGAATTGGTGGAAGCTCAACATGTTTAATAAATAAACAAATGCAGACGTACCTTAAAAACAACTAAGAATTCAACTTAAACATGACAAAACAGGAAACTTGACGTACAAGAATCAGCAAAAAGTTATAGAATTGGGAAAAATCTTTGGTAAGTCAGACCTGGTGTAAGAGTGACGGGGTGCAGATCAGACGGCCAAACTGAACCCAATAAACACCATATCAGAACCACAGAAACCACCAGACAGACTCAAACCAAGAAAGGGATCTGCACATGTCCCGTGCTTGTAGTGTTTCTCCTGATAACATCACTATTGCCCGTCCTCTCACAAACTTTCCCACTCACCTGTTGGGTTACCATCCCTCCTCCACCACCACCACCCGGCTCCTCCCCCTCAGAGGCAGGTATTCCTCTGGCTACAAGGTATAAAGCTATGCGAATACCAACCTGAATACCTTCTCTGCTCTGGGAGTGAGGAAGACAACAAGGCTGAGAGGAAGAGCGTGAGAGAGCAAGAGAGAGGCGGAGTAGGGAAGTTTGAATTCAAAAAATTGGATCGAGCCTTTCCAGACTTGAACTGCAACCATGGGGCTTGGAGTGAGTACTGGACTCTTGTCACATGTTTTGGCATGACTTTTGAAGCGTGTTTGTTTGGTCGGGGTTAGTCGCCAATGACCGGTTAAGCTTGACAGTTGCAGGGCTGTCCAGACGCACTCTGATACCAGTGTTCAAAATCCATTGTCGTTTTTTTTTTCTCAACATTTTTCTACTCTTGAAAAGTTGCTCCTGATCATTCTTGACCTGTTTGCCAATGATTGACGCATGCTTTTTCAAAGTGTTTGAACAGTAAAGGGGACATTTATGTTTTTGCGTTCGGCCGGGAAGTTGATCCCACTTGGTTTCACCACTCAGAGACTCATTTTCTCTCAATCTAGAAAGGGAAGGATGATTACAAGCCGGCGCCAACCTCCGAGCACCATGGCAAGAAAAATAAGAAGGATAAAAAAATGAACATGGACGAGCTGAAAAAGGAGGTCGATTTGGTAAATTCAGCTCAATCCCATTCTCCTGTTATTTTAATGTATTTATTTTTCCCTCTTTCTCGCCACAGGATGATCACAAGTTGACACTGGAAGAACTTTTCAGGAAATATGGGACCGACACAAACAGAGTGAGCACTTTAAATGTTTTTTGCAGTTATCCTACTGGTTTATTCAGAATGCAATTTTTGCACCTTTAACTTTTTTGAGATAAAGTTTGATTATTTTGCATGATTCAAGTTGAAATTTTTGTCTGTAATTGCTTTTTTTACGCTCTAAATAAATTCATCAACAACATCATGTCAGATTATGTTCTTTGTAATCAGTTAAACTAGTGTTTAAAAAAAAAAAAAAAGCTGAAATGTTCAAAGTAATTTAGAGGATTATGAGACAATTTTAGATAAAAGATGCATTTTTATATGGAGGATTACCATTATCTCTGCATCATAGAAATAACAATTGGACATTTAAAGTGTCAGCATGCATAGAAAAGGTTGATGCAAAAACTGCATTGATTCAATGTCACAGCTGTGACTTTCCATAAAGGAATAAAAATAAACAGCTGCTGTTTCATATACTAATAGCAGTTTACCAAATAAAACTGCCCTCCGCTAAACAGTGTCCTGCCTGCTACCATAGGGTCTGTCCTCCTCCAGAGTAAAGGAGATCTTCGCCCGGGATGGCCCCAACACCCTCACTCCCCCTCCCACGACACCCGAATGGGTCAAGTTCTGTAAACAGGTGAAAATCCCATTCAACAGCAGCTAAAATCAACAGACAAAGATGGAATATGAGCTTTAATATCTCTTGTTTTGCAGCTTTTCGGAGGGTTCTCCATGCTGCTGTGGATCGGTGCAATCCTCTGCTTCCTTGCTTACAGCATCCAGACGGCTTCAGAAGACGAGCCAACCAATGATAATGTAAAAATGCTGTTTCATTAAAAACCAAAGGAACTGTCAACAAAACAACAGTGATGCTTTTTTGTGTGCAGCTGTATTTGGGGATTGTGCTGTCCGCTGTCGTCATCATTACCGGCGGCTTTTCTTACTACCAAGAGGCCAAGAGCTCAAAGATCATGGAGTCCTTCAAGAATCTTGTTCCACAGGTTAGAGTTTAACCTCCTGCGCTTCTTTCTGGGGAGGTTTCGCTGCTAAGAATGTGGAAACGAAAGCTTACCGTCCTTATTTTTGCTTGGTGGATGTAGCAAGCCCTGGTTATCCGTGACGGTGAAAAGAAGAGCATCAACGCAGAGGAGGTTGTTGTCGGAGATCTGGTGGAGGTCAAGGGAGGAGACAGGATTCCTGCTGACCTGCGCATTGTCTCCGCTCACAGCTGCAAGGTGTGCACCTCAAACTCCTATGAACGTTTGTCTATATATCTTATCTTCTTCAGTCTGTTTAGCGATACCCCTTTTTTCTTTCAGGTGGACAATTCCTCTCTGACTGGTGAATCCGAACCCCAGACTCGTTCCCCAGAGTTCTCCAATGAGAACCCACTGGAAACCAGGAACATTGCTTTCTTCTCAACCAACTGTGTTGAGGGTATGAAACGAATGACTCTAGGACTGCCATACTCTTGTTGTGATGCTACATTGACACCGAATGAGGATTGCGTACCAAATTCGCATTCGCCATCTTATTTTTTACGCTGCCCGACGCTTGTCCACAAAGATGTTCACACCAAACACACGTGTGGGTGGAGCTACTGGCCAAAGTTTTCAGCTTCATTGCTACATGGAAGCATTGACAGTATATTTCTTATAGAGTCAATGCATGGAAGACATGCATGAAGAGCTCTACATAAGCATTGATAAACATGTCTTCATGTCTGTTAATAAGATCATTTAGAGACTCTCCCAGCACGGTTACCATCACCATTTACTACCTCAGATGTGTCTGAGAGATGGACGCTTTTAGCGGTACTTTCTTCTCTATGTGACCCAGTTTGACATCTTGCTGTCCTGCATTAGTCCAAGGAGGGAAGAAAACAGTAAAATCTTTGTATCATTGACTCACTACAAATAAGAATAAGTTCAGGAGGAGAACGATCAGATTCCCCAAACGCACATGTACACGCGTTTAAGTAGACTTTTTATTGGAATTGGTCACTTAAATGCGCATTTCCAAGGGAACATGGTGATGTGAACATAGCATTAGGAATACCAATTTTAGTCCATAAAAATGTGTAAGATCGGGTGGGTTCTGAACAAATCTATAACTGTCTGTTCAGGCACGGCCCAAGGAGTGGTCATCAACACTGGAGACCGTACCGTCATGGGTCGAATCGCTACTCTGGCCTCCGGCCTTGAGAGCGGAAAAACCCCCATTGCCATTGAGATTGAGCACTTCATCCACATCATCACTGGTGTGGCCATCTTCACTGGGGGTACCTTCTTCATCCTATCTCTCCTCCTTGGGTATGGGTGGCTGGAAGCCGTCATCTTCCTCATTGGTATCATCGTCGCCAATGTGCCAGAAGGTCTTCTAGCTACTGTGACTGTAGGTTTGAGTATCTCCACAGCTTGTTTTTCTTGCTCCAAGTCCATATTCCCTTGTAAACTAGTGATACTGTCTACTCACTTAAAGGTTTGCTTGTTTCCAGGTGTGTCTGACCCTGACTGCCAAGCGAATGGCCAAGAAGAATTGCCTGGTGAAGAACCTGGAAGCTGTGGAGACCCTCGGCTCCACCACCACCATCTGCTCTGACAAGACCGGCACCCTGACCCAGAACAGGATGACCGTGGCCCACATGTGGTTCGACAACCAGATCTACGAGGCCGACACCACCGAGAACCAGAGTGGAGCCGGCTTCGACAGGAGCTCCCCAACTTGGGCGGCTCTGTCAAGAATTGCCGGACTCTGTAACCGGGCTGTCTTCCTGGCAGAACAAGACAAAGTCCCAATCCTAAAGGTAAAGATCCTTCTATTTGTATGTTTTTTTTTTTTTTTTGGCCTTACACAGTGACTCAGATGTTTCATAGTACTTTGCAAATATTTTTCTAAAGACAAGAACCTGCAAAAGCAGCCAAAATAGGCACCAACCCACTTAGCCTAATGAAAAACTATCAGTTTTGCTGAGGTGATTATATTGATCGAAAAGCTTTCTTGGATAACCAAGTTTGCTTTTAGATCCAAAATAGCATACTTCTTTGCTTCATCTGTAGCATAAATATAAACGTTGTTACCTTTGGATCTATCGTTTAAATCTAGAGAAATGTGGCTGGAGATGCCTCTGAAGCAGCCTTGCTCAAGTGTATCGAGCTGACCTGTGGATCCGTCAACGCCTTTAGAGAAAAATACCCTAAGATTGTTGAGATCCCATTCAACTCCACCAACAAATACCAGGTGAAACATTTCAACTCATGGTAACGCATACTCGCTGCTGCCCTCTAGTGCTTAGATGATTTACTACCACATTTTTACTGAATTTAGCTACACCAAGACTAGTTTTTAGAACCATATTTTCTCTTCCATGGCAGCTTTCTATTCACAAGAACTCGACTCCTGAAGAAACCAAGCACATATTGGTAATGAAAGGAGCCCCAGAGAGGATTTTGGACCGCTGCTCCACCATCATTCTCCAGGGAAAAGAGCAACCTCTGGATGCCGAGATGAAAGACGCTTTTCAGAATGCCTATGTTGAGCTTGGAGGGCTTGGAGAGAGAGTTCTTGGTAGAACAAACTCTGAAGCCAACTCAGTGTTTCACACGTTGGTGTGCAGTCCCCCAATAAGCCTTCTTTATCCTCTCCAGGTTTCTGTCATTTAAACTTGCCCGACGATCAGTTTCCCGTGGGTTTTGCGTTTGACACAGACGAGGTGAACTTCCCCACAGACAACCTGTGCTTTGTTGGCCTCATGGCCATGATTGATCCTCCTCGTGCCGCTGTGCCAGACGCTGTGGGCAAATGCAGGAGCGCTGGAATTAAGGTGTGGAGGAAACTGATGAAACCTAAGGAAATTTCCCCTAAAATAGCCAAATTGTTACAATTTTCATTTGTTTGCAGGTCATCATGGTCACAGGTGACCACCCGATCACAGCTAAGGCCATTGCTAAAGGTGTGGGGATCATCTCTGAAGACAATGAGACAGTTGAAGACATTGCTGCCCGCCTGAACATTCCAGTTTCAGAGGTCAACCCTAGGTTAGTTGGTCTTCCAGTAGAGTTCTGACTTACCTGCGGCTTTGAGCAGTGGTGGTTCTATTATAATTTACTCCCCGGCCGGGGAGTAATAGGGCAATTTCCCGTATTGCCTGTGCCAAATATCGCTACTGGCTTTGAGTGGGAAAGCTACCTCTCAAGCTAAATACACACCATGCATGTGATGCACGCTAAATACACATCCTTGAATGTGCTTTTAGCCTACGGTGTTCTCACTGGATAAGCAGGGAGGGGCTTCTTCTCCTTTTTCTATTGTATACTACCTCATGTCCACCCCCTTTAGTGGGAAGCAGTCAGTGCATACCGCTCTTTCTTGAACATGCCAAACGTGAGTTCTTGAGCTTTTAGCTTATGGTCTGTCACAACCCAATACTAGTGCATGTACCTGCAGATGGAAAAGGTTTGGTGTGAAATGTTAAAGTGGTGCAGATCTCGTAAATCTTGCTCCAGGCTTTTCCATTCTATTCCGATATATAATAAGACTCTGTTTCGTATAAATCCATCCGGGCACAAACCGCACCTATTAATTTCTCCTCCATTAAAAATTTTCGAACAGTTCGCACCTCTGTAACTACCAATTCAGAGTCCCTGATTGGTCAAAGTTCGACCTGGTTTAACTTTCAATCTGTGTTCTATGGATGCTCTTCTTGTATGTGGAGCCCAAAAATGATCTTAAAACTTGCATAGTGAATCTTCATCAGTGGGTTTGGTTTGTGGTTTTACAGAGGCTTGCTTTCTGTTACTGTAGCCTAAAATGCTTTCCCCCCCCCCTTCATCTGCAGAGATGCCAAGGCCTGTGTCGTGCACGGCGGGGAGCTGAAAGACCTGACCTCAGAGCAGCTCGACGACATCTTGAAGCACCACATGGAAATTGTGTTTGCCAGAACCTCCCCCCAACAGAAGCTGATTATTGTGGAAGGCTGTCAGAGACAGGTGAGTGTCCCCCCTCCCCAAACTGACAGGCATCAGAAGTGCTGTCTGACATTTCCCTGACATTCTTCTCTGGCCTCTGCAGGGAGCCATTGTGGCTGTGACAGGTGACGGCGTGAACGACTCTCCTGCCTTGAAGAAAGCCGACATTGGCGTTGCCATGGGGATCGCTGGATCTGACGTGTCCAAACAAGCTGCTGACATGATCCTGTTGGACGACAACTTTGCTTCTATCGTCACCGGAGTGGAAGAAGGTACCTCAAAGGGATATTTGGGAAAATCCCCAAGTATTCACCTGAAGAAATCCTCAAAAGTTACCTGATGTGTTACTTTTCAGGCCGTCTAATCTTTGACAACCTGAAGAAGTCCATCGCTTACAGTCTGACCAGTAACATCCCTGAACTCTCACCCTTCCTGCTCTTCATCCTCGCCAGTATCCCTCTGCCTCTGGGAATCGTCACTATCCTCTGTATTGATCTGGGAACTGACATGGTGATGATGCTTGCAAAAATATCCCAAAACCTTCTACTACAACTTAATTTGCTTAGTCTTTTCTTGTTTTTGCACCAGGTACCCGCCATCTCCCTGGCCTATGAAGAAGCTGAGAGCGACATCATGAAGAGACATCCCCGAAACTCCAAAACAGACAAACTTGTAAATGAAAGGCTCATCAGCATGGCCTATGGACAAATTGGTAGCTTACATTTTCGACTAATTGAAAAACTATTTCTTATTTAACTAGATTTTCTCTAGTTTGACTTTGGCTTTCTGTACCTCAGGTATGATGCAGGCCTTAGCTGGGTTCTTCACTTACTTTGTGATCCTGGCTGAAAACGGCTTCTTACCCATGGACCTGCTGGGCATCAGGCTTCAATGGGACGACAAACCTGTAAACGACCTGGAAGACAGCTACGGACAGCAGTGGGTCAGTCCCTCTAACAATTTTTGGCACTTTCACCTTAAATCCCCAGAGCAAAAAAAATAACAAACAAACCAGAGCTTCAGAGCTAACCTGGAGTTTTGCCTTACAGACATACGAGAGCAGAAAGATCATCGAGTACACGTGCCACACAGCTTTCTTCATCAGTATTGTGGTCGTCCAGTGGGCTGATCTGATCATCTGCAAGACCAGGAGGAACTCTATTGTGCAGCAAGGAATGACGTACGCACACCAGGCTAAAAAAAACCTGTGCACTTTTGCATTACATTCCAAATAGTCCCTCCACAATCTTTTTAAGTCCTGTGTTGGTTATCAAAATAACATTTCTAACTCTGCACTATTTTTACCCTTGACATGTCTTCAGAAATGACATTTCAGATTTATGACGTTCTTTTGCTAATTTAGCTTTTGTTTTTGGCCTATTTAACACTGTGGCTAATTTAGCATTAGCATTGTCCAAGTTTTCAATTAATTTAGGACTCTAACTCTATTGATGACAAATAACTAGAATAGCATTTATGTATTAACATTAAAAAAATGCTGCACTGTGGCGCAGTGGTTGGCGCTCTTGCCTCACCTCACAGCAAGAAGGACCCCCGGTTCAAGTCCCGGCTGGGGGACATGAAAAACAACATCAATGGGAGTCCTTTCTGTGTGGAGTTTGCATGTTCTCCCCGTGTATGCGTGGGTTCTCTCCGGGGTCTCCGGCTGCCTCCCACCATCCAAAAACATACTTCATAGGTTAATTGGTAACTCTAAATTGTCTTTAGGTGTGAGTGTGAGAGTGAATGGGTGTGTGATTGAGGATATTCTACCCTGCGACAGACTGGCGACCAGTCCAGGGCGTCCATTGCCTTCGCCCACAAGTGGCCGGGATAGGGTCCAGCAGCCCTGTGACCCTGAAAGGGAAAAACAGAGTAGAAAATGAATGAATAAAAAAAAAATGTCCAGTTTGGTATTCTTTAGCCTTTGAGATTCTTTTTTCAAAGACCCACTCTGATAAAAATTGTGTTTTTAGCATGTTCTGGTCAGCATTTTTTGGTTGATTGATGAGATAAATTGAGAAAATTAAACTTAGAAATATTTATGAGTATTTCCATATTTAAATAATTGTGAATCAGGAGCAGACGAAAAAAATGCAGTTGGAAAAACCTCCTTGCTCCGCTCCATTCTGATTGTACGTCTTCGTTTTCCTCCTCTGAGCTAGCATCTGGCTCAAACTGGATGGCTGGACAGCTCCAAGAGTGCTTGCCATTTTTGCTGCTAATGTTAAGTTGGGGGTGTGAGGGGCTTTTAGCTAGCGAGAGAGTGTTTAAACAATCAACTCCCACTAATGAGGAGAAGGCGGGATTGCCAGCATTCCCGCCCACAACTCAGAGGTGAATTTCTAATGAACTACTGCCACGCTGAAAAAAACCATGTCCTGGAGAACAACACACTTTCTTTTACTATGGCTAATAACGGCATAATCAACATTAAAAGTCCACTGGGAAAACGGTCGGAGTGGGTCTTCAATATTGAAAAATACTTAATTCTTAAATATTCCAAAATGAGGCCACTTTTGTGGCATTTATTCCTTATCATTTTTGAATAATTTTGACACATAACAACAGGCTATATTTAGCTAAATTGACTTGCATGATTTTGCATAATTAGAATTTCTTCAATATTTTTAAACAAATCTTTCTGTTGAGTTTCTAAGCTCAACTTTAGAATATCATCTAGCAACATATTTGTTTTTCTACAAATTCAAACTGTCAAAAAAAGGCTTCAATTTTCCTTTTTCCACCAAGTTCTTTTCGACTTTTAACATAAAAAAATGATGTAGTGACATTGTATGTTGCAATTTTCTTTGCCCTTTAAATGTTCAAATCTAACAGACTTGTGTTTCCTCCATTAAGAAAGAACCGCGTCCTCATCTTTGGACTCTTTACGGAAACAGCTCTTGCTGTTTTCCTGTCATACTGCCCAGGAATGGACACCGCCCTTAAAATGTACCCCCTCAAGTAAGTGCCAAAAGCTATGGGATGCTTTTCTGGATGAAAAACAATATATGAAGCTGGCTTTCCTTATTTTATTTCACATGAAGCAGAGGGGTCCCTATTAACACGTTAAACCAAAAAAAAAAAAAAAATGTTTCTGCTTACTGGCTTTCCTTTTGTGGTGCAACAATTACCTTCATTTTCCTCAGATAGTTTTCCTACAATGCATTTTAAGTCCTTTTTGTTATTTGGTTCTAGTTAATAAAGGAAAGCAATTTTTTAATGTTGCTCTGGAATTTCCATTTCAGAGGCAAAACCTTCCGGAAACACAGAAAGCCACACAGACACATCAGCCTCATTAGCTCAGGAGTTGCTTCTTCCTCTACTTCTTTGCCTCCATTTTTTTTGTCTCTGCCTCCTTTTCATCTGCTCCCTGTCCTTTCTCTTCTTCTTTCTCCTCTCACCTTTCTCTGTGGGTGTCAGCTGATGTTTAACTAACCCAGCTTTCTTCTTCTATGTGTCTGGGTGCCTGTCTCCCTCCAGACTTCCTGTCTCCTGTTTGTTATCTCTCTCTTGTGTTGTTACGTCTGGTTATAACCCTACTTTCACCACATATGTGAAACTTTTTTTTTGTACAATCTGGTGTTTGGTGTTGTGTTGCCAAAAAAAAAAAAGCTTTTATGTGCTTTTAGGGACACATCAGGCGGCCATAATAGCATAAAAAACTCTTCTGGCATCACCCAATCCTGCTAACAGGCAGGGTTGTTTCCTCTTTTAAGTCTCATGTTTCTGTTATTTAAGGCCCACTTGGTGGTTCTGTGCCTTCCCATACGCCATCCTCATCTTCGTTTATGATGAAGTCAGGAGATATCTCCTCAGACGCCACCCAGGAGGTAAGAAATCCTCTCCTTTTATGGAAACTTTTTATCTGAGTTTCCTCATACAAAGCACAAACTAAAGAAATAATTTGAATTTGACCCCATTCTACTTTGTTTTCCAGGTTGGGTGGAAATGGAGACCTACTACTGAGTCAGTACAGACGGAGCATTTACCACCATTTGCTGCCATGTTCCACATTTCTTTGAGATGCTGCATCTCCGTGAAACACAGCATTCCTTAATTTATGTGTCAGTCACAATAAAACATGTCCGAACCATTTTACTCCTGACCTCGTGTTTTTTTTTTCTTTTGACCACACTCATGTGAGGTTTGCTAGATTTGTACGAGTGAGTCACGTCCAGTGACCCGTCAGGGGGACATTATCCACCTCAATGGCTTAAAAACTACGGAGTGGTAGATGAACACGACGAGTTCAGAGGAGGACAGCCGGGAAATCCTAACTATCTTTGCTCCTCTTGGATCAGAAGTTTACACGCACATTTCTTCTCTCATTTGATGCCGTGTCACACAGCCACTTTGTGTATTTTACTAATTTTCCACATGTAAAGTGCCGTCTTTCGTAATTCGAGTCTGATAAATCGGTTAGGGCCATCTGTCGATGTCTGTTGAGGGTATCGGCCGACGGGTCTTTACGTGAATTCGGTTTTGAGCTGTTCAAGCTTCTTAGTCGGTTGAGAATGGCGCAGTTTTTGCATATTTTACGTGGTTTATACGCAATTATTACAAAAATCTAACGCAATTGTGTGATTCTTATTAGATGCATACGCAAATTCGTGGTATTCCACGACCGTTCCATGTATGTCCACGTATTTCTAACGAACTTTTCATGCCTGGACCACCGATGTATAACTTTTATGTTGTGCATGCGGTGCACATATCCCGTTCAAAGTACGTAATCGACACATGAGAACTAAAGAATTGCATACAAACAGCGCAAAACTTGGTTTGTGTTTTGCATTAATTAACGAGTTCTTTAATCGTTTAATCATACTTTTTCCATGGTTTTAACTAGGTTCATTCTTGACAACTTTTCTCTCTTTTTCCACACGTATTTAAGTATGACCAATTTTGATGTATGCACAAAATGTACATAGTGGCTGTGTTTCATGGCTCTGAGACTATGCCGCCTTCCACTTTGACAGCTCCCAAACTTCAGAGTGGTGGATGAATACAAAACGTTCAGACATGATGTCCAAACTACCTAAACTATCTTTCTTCTAAGATAAAAAGTCACTTGATGCTTGCATTGATTGTCTCAATTAGTCTATAACAGTCTACGCCTTTGACAGCTCCCCAAACTTCGAAGCAGTAGATGAATATGACAAGTTCAGATGAAGATGGACATTACGTCCGAACTACCCAAACTATCTTTTGTTTTTTTATGATATGAAGTCAGTTAATACTTGCATTTAATGCCTCATTTAATCTATAACTGTCTACGAATTTGACAGCCCCCAAACCTCGATGAATACAAGTTCAGACAATATGTTCACTACTTGCATTTATTGTTTCATTTGGTCTACAAAGGTCTGCTATCTATCAACATCAGAACAGTGGATAAAGGAGTACTGACATTAAGTCCCAACTACCTAAACTGTTTTTGTTCTTCCAGGATAAAAGTCAGTTAATCCTTTGATTCATTGTCTCGTCATTTATAACGGTCTAGAGAAATAGATAGGATCTTGGAGTTGTGGTTTGTGTCCATTATATCAAGATACCATTGTAGTGTTGGTGGTGGATTGCTCTGTTGACGGTGAAGAGGCCGTCGGTGAAAATGAACCTACTATCATCCAGTGAAATCTTCTTGGTGTTTACATGGGTGGTAATGAAAGCTCCTGCGCGTGGTTATCCAATCATCACACCAGCCCGATCACAGATGGGCATCTTCTCACACTTTGGAAACGATTGAGTGTTTTTACAACCCAAATAAAACTAGCAGTGAGAATCTCTTAGCGAAAGGGGGGAGGAGGATGCGGGAAAACAGGACTGGTGCACCGGGCTGACCGTAGAAGTCAGTTCTGATCTGATTCTTTATTTAAAATTCGACAGTCAACGATCAAGGTTTCGTCTTGGCTGCTCTTCTGCAGACTTAGCACTATCATGCCTTCATTCCTGCCCTCCTTCACAAGCAGGGCCCCCTGCCTGTTGCTATGGCAACTCGTTCTTTGTTTTCTTTTTTCTTCCCTCCGTCTCTCTCCAACATCTAAATAAAATCGGGGCTATTTATGGAGCGTTGCAGGCGACACGTTAGCTACACTTATTGCACATGCAACGGTGTGTGTGTGTGCCACAAGCATGCGATTCTTGTACTGTGTGGATGCATGAGCTCGTGCACACACCGGGCTCTCAGCGAGTTGCTGCTGTGCATCCATCTGTGATACGTCCACCAATGGGTTTGTTTGTTTCCTCCAATTGCTGCATAGAAATGCAGAACAGGTGGGCATTAGTGAAACTCCCCACCACCGTTTGACCTGTCCCAGGTTCATCTTGTCAGCTGCAGCAGAGAGGGCTTCAAAGCAGCTGATAAAGTCTGAGAGTGACACCCTATACCTGTCAGAAATCAGGAATCCAATTCCTGTCATACTTTTGACTAAAAGCTACATTTGATACCTAAATATTACAAAAGATGTACTCAAATGATTTTTAAACATTTGTTTTATAGGGCTTCAAATAATGCACATACGGTAGGAACTCCTTTGCTCATCTGAACCATCGGTTCTCCTGAAGTCGGGCTTATTGTAGATCCAGGGATGAAGGACTAAATCTCTCATTTAGGGCTTTAGGAGCTTCAGGAGCAGATGCAAATGGCCACAAGGGTGTTGCAGAAAAGGGGGGGTGTTGAACGTCCAAACTTGCAAGTAAGACCGCGCTGTGATAATCAATGTGTCTTTTCATCACTGCAGGAGGAAGTGAGGCTCGCAGAGCAGGAAACATCTAAGAGCTGTGGGTCGGTCAGAGCTTAGGCTATTTGTAATAGAGACAAGGAGATCTGTTCACAGTTCAGTAGAAATTTGAGCCAACTGCTGATTTTTCATTTCATGGTATTTATTGCTTCTGCAGACATGATTTGCGCTGATGAGCATGCTCACCATAAGGGGTGAGTCTGCTGTTGCAAGTAAGTCTGCTTTAGCAGCTGTAGATTTAACTTCAGGACTTGGCTGCCCGCTCTCAGCACACAACCACCTTGTCAAAGCAGCAGGTGTCTGTGAAACCAGCTGTTAAGTTGGGAGAGGTGTAGATGAATCGGGGCTGTGTGTGTTTCAGTCCAGCACAAGAGAGGCTGGTGGGGTTCAGGTTTAAAGAGACATTTGTTTACCCTGGTTTCTCAAGCTCATTTTGAACATTCAGCATGTTGTTGTTGTATTTTTTTTAACTCTCCTAACTCAGTCATCTAAGGTTTGGAAATTTTCTTTTTACATTTTCTTTGGCAAATAAATTAGAAAAAATTCCTAAAATGACATTTGCCGCTGAAGTTTTAGCTTAAGCCCAGTGTTTGACTAGATCTTTCAGAGTCAAGTTAGTTCTTTTCTTTGCAAAATAATAGTAGGTTGGCTTTTAACATTTTAATAATTTAATTATTTATTATTATTTAATCTTATTTATTTATGAGTTCAATGGAAGCCATGTAGCTTGGTTCACTAAATTGATTTTGTGGAGTTTTATTCATTTTATTTCTTTTACGCGAAGGAGGTTCACGTGTTGAAAACGAGGCACACTGCTCTTCAGAAAGAAGCACACTTTTCGGCACTTCTGTGTTTCGGGTCCTTAACTACTTAACCGTTGTCTTTTTTTTTTTTTTTTTTACTCGGGAGGGTTTTTTTGTGGGGAAAAAACGGCCTAAAACTACCCCATAACACAAAACGGGGCTTTTCAGTAAAGGTTTCCTACGACCGATGACGTAGTAAAGTATAAAAACTATTTAAAATATAGCAAGAAGAAAAGGAGGAAAAGAAAATAACGGGACCGACATTTTCTTGTACTTTCGTTCAATTCGAGCCAAATAGTGGCTTTGGGGTTTAGGGATACGGATCAAGTGAGGTCAAACACAGAACACAGGAGAACCAAACCAACTCATGTGTCTGTGTGGGACTGGAAGTTCAGAAAAGTCCTCATGGCTTTGAGATGCTTTTTGGGACCAAACAGATCCCAGAGTGGAAAGCCCACACCATGACAGCGCCGCCTCCTTTAAGGCTGGAAGCTACATCTCCAAAATACACTTTGGTGGCTGTTTTGGAGCAGATGAGAACTTTTTCAAACGCTAAAAACGTCTGCAGCTAGAAAAGTACAACTCTGTTGGACAACGTGCTTTTATTTTGAAAATTACAATGACTTGGTTTCATTTAAAGTAGATTTATACATGTGTGTATTTGTTATTTACAATGATGTTCTTATTGCAAACCTGAAAGTGAATCCTTGGAAAATGACATCATGTGTAATAAAGTTTGAATTATTGAATAAATAAATAAATAATCAACACAGAGCTCTGTTTGTGGGATGTTTGTGTGCATTTATACATGCCAACATATCCCAGAATTCCCTGGTTTCAGCGCCATCATGTTTTAAACACAACTTTATTCCACAAAAAGGAAATAAATCCAGTAGAAAACATCAAACTAAAGCTTGGTGGGTGATGCTAAAGCTGCTGACGCCCTCTTTTTAGATTTGATTATTATTGAAATATAATCATTACAAACTCTCAGACACAACCACACAATGATGCAAGGCACAGCTCTACACACACAAAACAACGTCTACATGTCTAAAATCTAGAAATCTTTCAGCATCAATGACATTTCAAGGCATTTAACAATCTGGACTCTAGATCAGTAACTATTCTGGAGCAGATTTCCAAATGTCATCAATAAAGGATTTGAGTTCTGAATCCATTCAATGAGGAGAAATACAGTCTGACTTCAATTTCAAACACAGTCAATTCAGATGATCTGTTTTCATTTGGATGCATTTCTTTCATTTTGGGGACTACGGGCCATTTGATGAATTTCCATAGTTGATCACCTGATGTGTCTGTTATTTTAGATTGATGATACTTTACTGGTAAAGTCATGGTAGAATTGACCTTTAAAGGATTTGTTTACATATTTATCATCACATTTTTCAGTGAGTTTTATTTCATCTATGACTAAATTTGGTAGTTTAATTTGAACATTGGAAGACAACATTCTATTTCTTCTTAAATGGATTAAAGCAATTGGAATTTCTCTGCAGGTTTTCTGAAATTCCTTGGTTGAACATTAAATATCAAATTGACTTTTGAAGTCTCTTCATTGAAGAATTTCTCCATTTGAATCAAGAACATCGTTTCCAAAATGATCTTGAGGTCAAACCAATTCTGATGAAACATTGTCTTCCTGTTTGTGGTCATTACTCTGTTGTTCCACAGGGGGGCGCAGTGAGGCCAAAACTAGGACTACATAGCATTTTCCACTGGAAAAGTACTTGTTGGGGAAATTCCACAAACCTCTGAAAGCCCAGATTCTCTCTAACTGTATGAAATGATCTTTGTCTCCAAAGCCAAAGGACTCTGCAGTGAGAAACATCAGCCGCTAGAGGGCGCTGTCACCTGTTTACCTGGAGTTTCAATCTCCTTCAGGATGATGCAGAATCTCATAAATGGAAACGGAGAAGCGAAGCTTTCCAGGCTTCAAAATCTGAGTTTGTCAGTCCACCATGTCCTCAGGAATGTGAAATTCATCCCAAGGATGAGGGATTTGAGGAAAACCTGTCGGTGTTTCCACAATCTGCAGCCACAGGAGGCGTGTCACGTGCGCTGACGTCATTTCTGCCGCATGAACAGAAATGTTCCTCCGCATCATTTTCCATCGGCGTGCACCCAAATGCAACGGAGACTATCGGAAATGGAATAATTTACTATTAAACAATAAAGAATTTACTGATGGATCAGAAAAACTCATTGATAAATACTGGAAACAATCATTTACATGAAAAATATTCCAATAGTTGGGAGTTAATGAAGTATGAAATAAGATCTTTGACAATATCATTTGGAAAAAAATAGCTAAAGCAAAACAAAAAAGAGAATCAGAACTAATGAGAAAATAATGATTATTAATGAATAAATGAATTGATCTGATCTAGAACTAAACTGACTAATTTCTTTGCAATCAGAATAGAATAAAGTAAATGAAGAAAAAGCAGGAGGAGCATTTGTTAGATCCAGATTCATCTGTTTGCTCAGCTGTTGGACAAGTTCACAAACAGAA
>CM074505.1:16898024-16916278 GCA_037389245.1 Oryzias sinensis | reverse complement strand
ACACAAGAGGCCCTCAGCTCTCATCTGTCTGCCCAGCTGTTGGACAGGACAAGTTAAAAAAAAAAAACATTCTGGGAAGAGTTCTGCTTTTGGTAATCTTCCTAAATTGCAATGCTAGTTCATTCAGATGTAAAAAAATGCTTTTTTCGGGGTGGTATCATCTAATAGAGCAGAAAATATTGTTCTTAATGTCCTGATATTGCAAGGCAGAAAAACAGGAATGTTCTGGACTTCTGCATCTGTCTGTCTCAGCTCTGTCACCAGCTTGTTGTCGGGAGGATTTCCATTTCCTGAAGAAATCCAAACCAGCAAAATGGTTCAAATCGTGGAATCCAACGAAAACTGTGACGGTACATTTCTCCAGCAGATGTCACTGTTCTTTGTTGTTTTTCATGGAAGCTCTGACAGATCTGGAAGATCCACATTCTTTCACTTTGAGCTTTTCTTTGGGATCAAATCTCTGCCTCCAACGGCTGTTCTGACTGATGATCAGAAGGAGCTGTTTCCAGGAAATAGTCAGGCCCCTCCCTTCAGCTCCATCAGGAGTTTCTGCTTCAGTGTCAGTAGATGACAGATGAGGGGGGGTCATGCACGTCTGGAAGGGGGAGAACAGAAAGCAGAAGGTCACATGACCTTCACTGACATCAACTATCTGTCAATCTGACAGCTTGAAGCTCCGCCCCTCCTCCCAGTGACTAGCAGGTTTCTGGTTGAGGCTGCTCCACCTGCTGCCCCGCCCACCTGTGCTGCCCCGCCTCCATCCAGGTGGACTCTTCCTGGTTGTGAGTCAGTGATCAGTGCTGCAGCTGCGTTGACACGGTGAGGGAGACTCTTCTTCCTCTTCATCTCTTTGCAGAAACTGAAGTGAGTTTGTTTCTGGAACTTTGTCTTCACTAACTTGACTGTTTGTTTCTGAATGTTTGGAGAAGATCTTCTTCTTTCTCTGCAAACTCTCCTCCCTCTGCTGTTTCCAAAGCTTCATCATTGTTGGATCAACAACATGGAGGACTCTTCTTCATCACCTCAACAACAATCAGCTGATGCTTGTTGGCTTTTTTCATTTCTGACTCCAAACCTTCCTGTTCTCCTCCATCCAGTCTGTGGGAGAACTCCTTCCTAAAGTAATAGATTACAGTTCCAGGTAACAGAGTCCTATTTCCTCCTTCCATGTTCAGGAACTCTGGGATTCCATCAGACCAACAAGCTAGAATAGAAATGTTTGGAGCAGAGAGACCATGAGGCCTTAGTGGATGAAAACAAAGATTTTTCTGCTTTTCTTCAACTATCAATTCTATTTTTCAGATCATCTTCAATGATTTTGCTGTTAGTCTTCATAGACTCTAAACTTTAGTTGTTGTCTTCCTCATGGTGTGTTTTGTGTGTTTTTGGACAGAGTTGTGTGTCTAGTTTTTCTAGTTCAGTCACTTCCTCTTCAGGACAGAGAATTGGAGCCACCATCAAAATAACAAAGAAATACATTTATCAGAATAAAGTCCTACAATTCTGACTTTTTTCTCATAATTCTCCAACTTTCTTTGTGTAGAATGACCACTTTGTCTCCTAAATGTCTAACTTTATTCTTGTAAATGTGTAGTTTTCTTCTTAAGGCGGTCCTAGTTCTCCGTGGTAGAACCTGCTTTAATGAAAGCGTTTGTTCCTGAGGCTCACAGGCCTGTAGTTCTCTGTCTGAGACCACCTCCACAGACGGGTCAGAGAGCGGTTCCTGGTCCAGAACAGGATCCACTTGGGTGGATTCAGACTGAACATTTGATCCAGATTATCAGGAAACAAACTCTGGTTCACTTTAAACCAAATGTGTCCAGTCTGAACACAGCCTCAGTTTTCTTTTCATGGACTAAACTCACTTCAGCTGAATTCTGATCCTCCGATTGTGTTTCCATTGTTTCCACTTTACCAGAAATAAACTTTATGATTAGAAATCTTCATGAAACCAAATCATCCTTCATAGAAATGAGAACAACTCTGTGGAAAAGTTTTTCTTCTGCAGCTGTTCTAAAGAATCTGAAAAGTAACTCAGGACTCATGTTACAGTTTCCAGAGAGTAATCCTGTAAGGTAATGGATTACTTTAGAAACAGGAAGTTTGTTGTTTCTGTGTCAAAGTGACTGAATGGAAATGTTGCTGCTGCAGCTCCATGTCTCCACCTGCTGGAGGGAGAGCAGAAGTGCAGCAGCTGATGGCAGCTTCCTCTGATGATGAGGAGGGTTTCCTCTGCAGGTGAAGGTGTGTGTGAGCTGATGTGGATCCAGTGAATCCAGCAGCATGGATCAGTGGGAGGAGCCACAGGAGGGAGCCCCTCCCTCTAAAAGCAGAGATGGTAACCATGACAACCAGAGCAAAGCTCAGAGGTGAGATGAACATCTCCAACTGTCCATGATCTTCTCCATGTCAGAGCTCAGGACTCACACCAGCAACCTGCATTCTCCACAGGAACCAACCTGGACCTGGACCTGGATCTGGACCTGGATCTGATTCTGGATCCAGCAGTGTTTCCTACAGGAGTGACTCATCAAAGCATCGTAATCCAGACTTCAAGGACATCCATCCAGGACTGGAACAGTGAGTGTTTGTCAGAGTTAAAGGATTCTGGATTCTAGTTCAGATGATCTGTAGTTTTCAGATGAAGGACTTGAGGTCTGGTTCAGTTCTGGATCTCTCTGATCAGACTCACTTGGAGCATCATGTGTGTGATGAGATCTTTTCAGTTGAGTCTTCTGAGAGTCTCTGAGAGACATCAGAGATGTTGGAGAAGAAAACATGTTGACTGCTGACTCTGACTGACAGCAGCTCCAGTCTGATTCCAACCAAATCAAATTCAAATTAATTTTATTTATAAAGAACTTTTCATGTCAAACTGACAGCTCAAGGTGCCTTCCATAAAAAACAAACAAGAATACAATAAAACCCATGCCTACACATACAATAAAATCATTAAATAAGCCTCTCATAATAAAATACACAAAAAAAGCTCAAATCAAAGAGAAAAGAGAACCCAGAAGGCGCCGTCCGCCCTGTCCTCCTGTTGGTCGGGGTGTCAGCATCTGCAGCACAAGCACAACTCATCCCCAGCACCTCCCGCCCCAGAGACCCCCAACCCCCAGGCCCAGTGCACCAAACATGGGCACACCAGGCCCGGCAGCACGGAGGAGCCCGAACAAGAGATGCCAGAGGACAAGCATGGCCAGAATCTCTTGGAGCCCGAACACTAACATCCCAGCCAAGGGGGAGAAAACACTCACAGTCTAAGATGTAGAAGTAATAAAATAAAGTTCAAACATAAAAACAGGTCAAATATTAATTAAAATAAGATGATGATTAAGTGCATAAAAAGTCTGGAATTTAAATTAGAATAAGTTAAGACATAAAAGGACTAAAAGGCATTAAACTAATAAATATGTGACTGAATGTAGTGTCTGAACGAGGCCTCGCCGTGGATTTTTGTGTTGACTCTAGGGACCCTCAGCCAGCCCGCTCCTGAGAAACTAGGGGCTCTGGGAGGTTCACAAGCTAAAAGCGAGTCTTATATAAAAGAAGGACCAAGGCCATGGACAGTCTTAAATACTATTAAAAGAATCTTAAAATCAACCCTGAAGCTGATAGGGAGCCACTGCAGAGATTTTAAGATCGGTGTAATGTGCTCCCTCTTCCTGGTTCTCATTAAAAGACGAGCAGCAGAGTTCTGGACTAGCTGCAGGCGATTGAGAGTGGCTTTCTTTACCCCAGAGAAGAGGGCATTACAGTAATCTAATCTTGATGAAATAAAAGCATGAATTAAGATTTCAGCACTGGCTCTAGAGAGAAAGGGTCTCACTCGGGCGATCTTCCTCACGTGGTAAAATGCAGATTTAGTTACTTGATTCACATGTTGGTCTAAGCTAAGATCTGCATCTAGAATCACACAAGGTTCCTTACTGTCTCACATGTAGTCATAGAATTGGTTGACAGATAAAATTGGATTCTATCTCCCTCAGAACAGATTACCAAGACTTCAGTTTTTTCTTGGTTGAGCTGCAAAAAGCTCTCTCCCATCCACATTTTAATATCTAAAATACAGTTTTAAAGGTTATCCAGGGGTCCAGTGTCATCAGGAGACACAGCTACATATAGCTGAGTGTCATCAGCATAGCTATGAAAGTTAATGCTGTGTCTCCTGATGACATCACCAAGTGGAAGCATGTAGAGATTAAAAAGTGTGGGACCCAGGATGGAGCCTTGAGGCACCCCACATGTCAGTTTATGCCTTCTAGACGAGAAATCATTTAAATTAACAATAAAATCTCTGTTTGTAAGGTAGGATTTAAACCAACTAAAAGCTGTCCCGGTAATTCCAACCATGTCATGAAGTCTGTTTAAAAGGATAGAGTGGTCAACTGTGTCAAAGGCTGAACTCCGGTCCAGTCAGACTTTAAACAGATATTTTTTTCATGTCCGCATTGGACCTGAGATCATTTAAGACCCTGACAAGTGCCATCTCTGTTGAATGATGAGATCTAAAACCAGACTGAAACTGTTCTAAAATGTTATTTTCGTTAATAAAATCATTCAGTTGAGTAAAAACAAGTTTTTCTAGAGTGTTACTTAAACATGACAGGTTGGATACCGGCTGGTAGTTGTTTAGATCGGATATATCTAAACCACTCTTCTTCAGAATGGGTCTCACTAAAGCAGTTTTTAGGGTTGCAGGGAAGACTCCAGTCTGAAGAGAGCAGTTCAAGATATTTAGTAGTTCCTCGTCACACGATGTGAAAACTGACTTAAAGTGAGGTGGGGTTGGGATCAAGAGAACAGGTTTAGGGTTTCATTTGGGACATCACTTCTCTGAGTGCTGCAGCATCAATCAAGACAAAACTGTTGAGCGTTATCTCACTGATAGGAGGATGTACAGTAGAAAGGTCAACAGGGGGATGTTGATTCCTCCCCTGTAGGATAGATGATCTAATGTCATCTATCTTAGTGGTGAAGTGGACTGCAAACTCCTCACAGGTTTTACTGTCAAAGGTGGACGGTGGGCCAGAGGTTGGATTGATTATTTTTATCAATTGTGGCAAAGAGGATTTTTGGCTTTGACTGATTTTCTGCTATGAACTTTGAAAAGTAGTCTAGTCTTGCCTTTTTAATAGAGTTATTGTAATGTATTAGTGTTTTTAAAAATGTGGTAATGTACTGTGAGTTTTGTTTTTCGCCAATGCCGTTCTGCCCTTCTTGTCATTCTTTTGAGTTTCTTAGTATCTTCTGTTCTCCAGGGAGGTGGAGCTTTCTCTTAGACAGTTTGTAGTTTAAATGGGGCGACTTTGTCCAGAATTGTGGTGAGTTTATTACTGAAATGCTGTATTGTTAAGTCCAATGATGGATATGGAGGAGTTGGTTGCTGATTTTCCAAGTGTGAGATAAAGTTTGCAGCCACTTCAGGGTGCAGACGGTGCCTTCTAATGGTTTTCTTAGGGAGCTACTCAATCATGCAGTCGAGCACTTTAAAAAATACACAAGAATGATCAGAAATGTCCACATCCACAACAGAAGTCACTGAGGCTTTCAGGCCGTAAGTAATAATGAGATCCAGAGTGTGACCTCTGTTGTGGGTGGGCACACTCACATGTTGAACAAAATCCAAAACTGTTAAAATGTTAATAAAATCACGGACATGAACTTCTGAAGGGTCATCGATGTGTAAATTAAAATCCCCTAGAACCATTATTTTTCTAAAATCCATGTATACTAAAGAAAGCAGTTCAGAAAAATCAGAAATAAAAGCTGAATTATATTTAGGAGGTTCTGTATACTATCAAACACAACATGACGGGATTATTAAATACAATGGCCTGGTATTCAAATGAGGAATATTCATGAACATGGTGTCTTTAAAGCCAATGCTTGCAGATAAAATGGCAGCAGTCCCACCACCCCTGCCTTGTTTTCTGTCCTTATTTGTGAAGTTAAAAGGGGGTTGGGGGGTGTTGCCTCTGACAGAGAGATTGGTGCACTAGAATTCCAAGTCTCTGTTAAAAACAGGCCATTAAGATTGTGATCTAAAATAAAGTCATGAATAAGAAATGATTTGTTTGAGAGTGATTGAACGTTTAATAAATTCAGTTTGGTTGATTTATTGCTGTGATTGAATTGGTGGTGACTGGATGAGTTCTGGATGTGCATGTTTTAAGATTATTAGAGTTCCTGATACGTTTCTGAGGGTAAACAGGTCGTGTGAATATAACAGAGGGGATGTGAAGGTGACATGTGGTTAAAATGTCAATAAAACCAAACCTGAACTTGCGAGAGGCAGACAGCAGCCAGGTGTTCAAGGAGAGGATCCTACTGGATCTAGTGGATCCTGGAGAGAGTGTGGGGATGGGTCTAGAAATAAAGACAGTTTTCCTAGTGCTTTAAAAAAGTGCAAAAGGTCCAGAAAATCCAAAAAGACGTGTTTGGAAAGTTTCTTTGTGGAGAAAAGAGCCGGTGAGAAAACCGAAGAAGAGCCTTGACCTTCACAGAAACATAAAGCTGCTGCTTCCAGACTAAACCTGGAGTTTTCCTCCACGTATGGATTCATGGAGACTGTTGTTTCCACGGACCAAGTGGCTCTGCATGATCTGCTCCGACTAACTCATGAATGTTTCACATGATCTTATAATAATAGAGATATAGACACGATGGATTCACCTTTACATTATATCTAAAAAACACCAGTTTTATGGCGGTTGTGTCTTAAAGCTAGGCGCCACTGAAGTTAGCGGTTGCTGGAATTTACTTTGACATTGAGGGAAAATCTTCATCACAAAGTCTAAATTTATCCATCTGTAAATATTTGACAGAGAATAAAGATTCAATCAAATAAAGTTTCCAACCTGCTGTAAATGTTTCTGATCAGAGGAAACTTGTAAAAGGGACATTTAGAGATTTTTGCTACAGAAAAGCTGAATTCAGCAGGAATTTTCCAGTTTAGAGATGTGACCCGACAGACGGGAAGACGTCAAAGATTCTCCTGAGGAGGAGTTTGATTTGTGGAAGAAGCTGAGGGCTGTGAATCCTCCTTTATCTAGGATCTTTGTGATGTCAGCAGCTTGTAGTGTTGCTGTTGTGTGTGTGTGTGTGGGGGGGGGGGGTTCAGTTTCATGTGTTTTATGTTATGAGACATTTAATAGAGTCCAAAAGTTTTCAGTTGTACTGAATTCATTTGAGGTGAGAGTTACATATTAATGACATGCAGATGAGCCACCAATGCTCAGCTACTACAAATATTTACACTGAATATTTAGACATCAGTTTTTCTGAACTTTAAGACATTTTTTCTAACTGGACCTCTTTAAATTTGAGTTGTAGACCCCTGCTATAAACCACCTCCTCCCAGAGGGAATCAGCCCCCCCACTGCAGTCTCCACTGTAAATGTACCAACAGTGTTGTTCTGGTGTGTGGGTCTGCAGTTGAGGCTGTAGAGGCTGTAGATCAGGGGTCTCAGACTCAGTTTACCTTGGAGCCCCTGAAGGCAGAGTCTGACTGAGAATGGACCCTCAGCACACATGCACATGTCTGCAGCTGGTGGGTTTATGGAGCCAATTTGAATTAAAAAATCCAGTATTCTCAATATTAATGTGTAGACAAAGCAGTAATGTACATTCTGACTGCACATACATACGTGTGAATAACATCAGCCTTTTTTTTTGTTGTTCTGGACATGATTGTTTCCACGGTTTCACAGGAATGCTTGAAACATCATTTCTGCATTCCAAAGCCGTCCCCAGAGCTCAAACACCGTACTGAAGCCACTTTTCTGCTCCTCTGTTCTCCTGGGAGAGAGTTCTCTGGACTCAGGCAGCTCGCTATGACTGGAGTAGCCAGAAGTCCACAAGTGTCTGTATTGGTTTGTTAGGGAGGATGGTGTTAAACGCTGAGCTACAGTCCACAAAGAGCATCCCTGTTAGCTCTCCTCTAGCTCTAGGTGGGACAGAGCATCATGGAGGGCTGTGGTCACAGAGTCCTCTGTGGATGGACTGCCTCTTTAGGAAAACTGCTCAGAATCCAGACATGGGGGCAGCAGAGACATGAATCCAGCCTTTGGCTCCAAGACAGTCTAGACACTTCAGTGACTCTGTAGACATGGACAGAGAGGTGTTGATATGATCCATTGGTTTGCTGTTCTCCATCTGAACTGTGAACTAGAACATTCTAGCTGTGACATGACTCTAGTTAGTTTGGTTTCAGACAGAATGGAGCTGATTGCTGCTGATTCTCCACAGACTGGACCAGCAGAGCTCAGAGACTCCCAGTGGTCCGTCTGTCCATCAAGCACAGCTGGACTCCATCTTTCTGGTCTGTACATGAACAACAACTACTTTCCATCATTCTGTCCACAGTCGTCTCCATGCTGCACTTTGCAGACCAGTGGATTGTCAGAGTGTCCAACATGGAGCTGATGTTTGGCTCCATGACTTCACTCTGATTGGCTCATTCATCTGGAATTCTGTTGCAGCTGCTGGAGGACAACATTGTCACTTTTGTCAAGAAGGAGCTGAAGAAGATCCAGAAGCTTCTGAGTCACAGGGAGGATGAGGAGGAGCTGGAGGCTGAAGATGAAGAGCAGAGGAGCAGCAGAGAGTCAGTGATGAAGATCACAGTGAACTTCCTGAGGAGAATGAAGCAGGAGGAGCTGGCTGATGGACTGCAGAGCAGTAAGAGGATTTCTCTGAAGGTTTCAGCTGCTGAGAAATGAAGATTTCCTGATGTCTCAACAGGGATTCAAACCCTCATCATTCAGGGCTGCAGAGACTTGATTTACTGTTTGTTGTCTTCATTCAGGATCTGCTGCTGCAGTTTGTCGACATGAAGTCCAATCTGGTCTGAAGAAGAAGTTCCAGTGTGTGTTTGAGGGGTTGGCTAAAGCAGGAAGCCCAACCCTTCTGAATGAGATCTACACAGAGCTCTTCATCACAGAGGGAGGAAGAGGAGAGCTGAATGAAGAACATGAGGTCAGACAGATTGAAGCAGCATCCAGGAAAGCAGACAGAGCAGAAACAAGCATCAGACAAGAAGAGCTCTTCCAACTCCCAGCTGGAAGACCAGAACCAATCAGAACCGTGATGACTAAGGGAGTGGCTGGCATCGGGAAAACAGTCTTAACACAGAAGTTCACTCTGGACTGGGCTGAAGGCAAAGCCCACCAGAACCTCCACTTCACATTTCCATTCACTTTCAGACAGCTGAATGTGCTGAAAGAGGAGAAGTTCAGCTTGGTGGAACTTGTTCATCACTTCTTCCCTGAAACCAAACAAGCAGGAATCTGCAGCTTTGAAGACTTCCAGGTCCTCTTCATCTTTGATGGTCTGGATGAGTGGCGACTTCCTCTGGACTTCCACAAGACTCGGATCCTGAAGGACCCTAGAAAGTCCACCTCAGTGGCTGATCTGCTGACAAACCTCATCAGGGGGAACCTGCTTCCCTCTGCTCTCCTCTGGATAACCACACGACCTGCAGCAGCCAATCAGATCCCTGCTGAGTGTGTTGACATGGTGACAGAGGTCAGAGGGTTCAATGATCCACAGAAGGAGGAGTACTTCAGGAAGAGGTTCAGAGATGAAGAGCAGGCCAGCAGGATCATCTCCCACATCCAGAGATCCAGAAGCCTCCACATCATGTGCCACATCCCAGTCTTCTGCTGGATCACTGCTACAGTTCTGGAGGATCTGCTGAAGAGCAGAGGAAGAGGAGAGCTGCCCAAGAGCCTGACTGAGATGTACATCCACTTCCTGGTGGTTCAGGCCAAAGTCCAGAAGGTCAAGTATGATGGAGGAGCTGAGACAGATCCTCACTGGAGTCCAGAGAGCAGGAAGATGATGGAGTCTCTGGGAAAACTGGCTTTTGAGCAGCTGCAGAAAGGAAACCTGATCTTCTATGAATCCGACCTGACAGAGTGTGGCATCGATATCAGAGCAGCCTCAGTGTACTCAGGAGTGTTCACACAGGTCTTTAGAGAGGAGAGAGGCCTGTACCAGGACAAGGTCTTCTGCTTCATCCATCTGAGTGTTCAGGAGTTTCTGGCTGCTCTTCATGTCCACCTGACCTTCATCACCTCCAAACTCAACCTCATGGAGGGGAAAAAATCAAGGATCTCTCGGCCTAACGAGAGCAGTCCAGTCCAGTTCTACCAGAGTGCTGTGAAGAAGGCCTTACAGAGTCCAAACGGACACCTGGACTTGTTCCTCCGCTTCCTCCTGGGTCTTTCACTGCAGACCAATCAGAGTCTCCTACGAGGTCTGCTGACTCAGACAGGAAGTAGCTCACAGACCAATCAGGAAACAGTCCAGTTCATCAAGAAGAAGATCAGTGAGGATCTGTCTGCAGAGAGAAGCATCAACCTGTTCCACTGTCTGAATGAACTGAATGATGGATCTCTAGTGGAGGAGATCCAACAGGTCCTGAGGTCAGGACGTCTCTCCACAGATAAACTGTCTCCTGCTCAGTGGTCTGCTCTGGCCTTCATCTTACTGTCATCAGAAAAAGATCTGGAAGAGTTTACCCTGCAGAAATACTCTGGTTCAGAGGAGGCTCTTCTGAGGCTGCTGCCAGTGGTCAAAGCCTCCAACAAAGCTCTGTAAGAACTCTCATGAAAATCACCTTCAGTGAACAAATGAATCTGATGGAAACATGAAAGATTCAATAACTGCTGTCTGTCTTTGTTTTCTTCAGACTGAGACGCTGTAATCTGTCAGAGAGAAGCTGTGCAGCTCTGTCCTCAGTTCTCAGCTCTCAGTCCTCCAGACTCAGACTTCTGGACCTGAGTAACAACAAGCTGCAGGATTCAGGAGTGAAGCTACTGTCAGCCGGACTGGAGAGTCAAGACTGTAAACTGGAGACTCTCAGGTCAGCTTTCATTCAAATGTTCATTCTCTACAAGAAGTTCAGTCCGGTTTTCTGTGATTTAGGAGAAAGTGTCTGATAGACGTCAGTGACAGAGAAACAGCAGTAGGTAGAAGAAAAACCTCAGTTCAATTCTAAACCCCAGCTGGGTCTCATCTGATGACCTTTTTTTCTTGCATGTTTTCCACAACAGACTAAACAGGAGAACCTAAATCCATCCAGGGGTTGATATCTGGGAGAAGTTCATGTTCTGTGTTCTTGAAAGAAAACAGGAATCCATCCCAGAAGTGCAGATTTCAATGGAAAAACAGTTGCAGCAGATTTCTGAGCCACAGAGCAGCAGCTCCTCATGCAGAGATATGAAGAGGTCAACCTGCAGCAGACTGACAGGTCTTTCCCACAGACCTGGTTCTGGTTCTTCTTCAGAACCCAGCCTGGATCAGAACCTCTGCAGGTAGTTTCTGGATGAGGCTGGGGGCGGGGCTACCTGGCCAGAGAAAGGTTTAAACCAGGGGTCAGCAACGTTTGTGACATGAATTGTCAGTTTGACATTTTCTCCAGAACAACTGTGCCGTCACCAACAAAAATGTGAACTCTGATACAAAGAAACACAGAAACATTTCCAATAGATCTGACATTTACTGTCATTTACAAACAACAGATAAAAATGTTAAAGGTATTTTGGCATTAACTCTAAAAAGTACTTCCATAACAATATTACAAGGAAAATAGGTCAAAGTTGAAATAGTACTGCAACTATGTTTGAATCAAATCAAATCAAACTTTATTTATAAAATAGCGCTTATCATGCATTTCGTGCAGCTCGAAGCGCTTTAACATTAAAAACAAAAAACACACAACATTACAGTAAAAGCCCGGCCACGGGAGCATGGCCACAGCGCCAACCCAGACCGGGACAACACCAGGGTCCACTTCACAGCCGTGAGGCTGCAAAATTAAACCCCAGCCGCCCCAGCAAGGGCAAGAACTGCAACAACAGCCACCGGGCAAGCCGGCAACCCTGGCAGAAAAGACTCCCACAAGAAACACTGGGGCTAAAATCACAATAAGATACTAAAATTATAAGATTTATTAAAAAAATAATAACAAATAAATAAATAAATAAAAAACTGAGAATAAGATGCATAAAATGAAATGAAATATAGTATAGAATATAGCCTATATTAAAACTAATAGAATAAATTAGCAGTTAAAATCAACTAAAAGCTAAATTAAAAAGGTGGGTCTTGAGCCTCTTCTTAAAAACCTCTACAGTCTCTGCGGCCCTGAGGTTCTCCGGCAGGCCGTTCCACAGGTGAGGACCATAATGGCAGAACGAAGCCTCACCATAAGTTTTGGTCCTCACTTTATGAACAACTAAGAGGCCAGCACCATATTAGCACCAGGGCTAATATTAAAAAAGAATATTATTTAAATAAGAGGGCCCAAGACCATAAAAACATTTATAAACCATTAAAGGACTTTAAAATCAATCCTGAAACGCACAGGGAGCCAATGCAGCGATTTTAAAACCGGTGTAATGTGTTCCCGCCCTCTGGTTCTCGTCAGAACTCGTGCTGCTGAGTTCTGCAATAGCTGTAGATTTGAAATTTTTTGGGTAAACCAGAGAGCAGGGCATTACAGTAATCTAAACGACTGAAAATAAAAGCATGTATTAGCACCTATGTGCTGGCAAGAGAGAGGAACGGTGGACTCTGGCAATGTTTTTTAGATGATAAAATCCTGTCTTAACGACATTTTTAATGTGTGGGATAAAATCTAGCTCAGAGTCAAAAAGTACGCCCTGAAGTACTGCATTTGACATTTGGAGTTTGACTCCAAAAGATACACAAATGTGTGTTATTTTTTTCTTCTGCTGACTTTCAGTGACAGAATTATATTTATCTGTAGACACTAAACCCCACGCTGCCTCTCGTGGAAAGGGGGTTCCAGTGTTCAGCAGCAGAGCCACCATCAGTGTCTGAATGGGAAAGTGACTGGAAAGAGCTTTGTTCATGTTTTTGGGTCAAAGCCACAGACGAAATTGCTAAACAGCCCCCCTAATGCATAATTCATTTTCATTTCCAGGTGGTCATGATTTTTCATCCAAAATCTCTCCTGAAAATGTCATCTTGTCAGTGTCTCATCAGGGCGGGTCCCACCTGACTGAATGGACCAAGTTACTGGACCTCCAGCTGCATCACTGCTCCTGAACACACTTTTCTGTCTCATTGCAGGTTGGAGAACTGCAGATTGTCAATGATCAGCTGTGAAGTTCTGGTCTCATCTTTGAAGAAAAACCCGTCCCATCTGACAGAACTGGACCTGAGTGAGAACCAGAACCTGCGGGATTCAGGAGTTTATTATCTGTGTGGTTTTCTGGAGAGTCCAGATTGCAGACTGCAGACTCTGAGGTCAGACTCCATGTTTCAGTTGTGTTCACATCAATATGATGAGTCCAGATGACTGACTGAAGACATGACTACAGAGTGATGACTGACCCCCCCATTCCCACCTTACCGTATGCTGCTGCTGAGACTCTGAGGCTCCTTTTTCTCTTTTTTCAGAGGTTCTCATGTAGATCTAGTCTGACAATAAGTCTGTCCACAGAGGAATGTTTTCAGTCTAACTTTGAATGTAGAAACTGAATCGGCCTCTCTTCCATGAGCTGGGAGTTTATTCCAGAAAACAGGGGCTTGGTGGCTAAACGCTTTACCTCCAACTTTTTGTAATAGTAAAACCTGTCAAACACAAAAGGCCTTCATCTCTGATCTCTTTGCTCAGTTGTTGGACAGCACAAGTTAAAAAAAAGAAAGTAAATTTCTGATCTTAGCTATATTGAAAAGGTGATAAAATGCAGTTTTCCAGGTCTGAGATCTGTGAGCCTTAAATGCTAAATCCTGGTCAAATCAAAGCTCTTCAGAACTTCTCTCTGGGTAAATGGTCTGGCTGAAGCGCTGATCTCCTCTGCCATCATCAAACTTGCTTCACTTTGTGATTTTGCACGGCTGAAAAGCGTCTGATGAAGTGTCTGATTCTTCCTCTCTTCTGCTTTCTGGATCTTCTACTCTGACAGAAGAGGGGTTGACAGAAAATGCTCTTTGTTCCTAATTCTGCCTCCAAGTGATTCTTTTTTGTGTTGTATGGTGTGCGCTTGTGTAGATTGCTAGCTGCTATTTTCATCTCTGTTGTTGTGAGAAGTGGGCAGGCTGACTTTACTCAGAAGTTGAATTCTTCAGAGCTTGTTGTGTGTGTGACCTTCAGACAGACTCCAATATTGCATTGCTCTGTCATTTCTCTCCATCAAATGTGCCGTTAACTATCTGAACTAGTTCAGCAGCAGTCCTGGTCATGAGTACTTCAGGGCCAAACCGCTAATCCCAGTTCTTTTGGAAATCTGGACTCATTGTGGATTTCTCTGGAACACAGAGGAGGATTTCCTGTTCTAAAGGTTCTGAACAGGGTTCTGTTCATTTAGCTTTGCTGTTGGAAAATTCTACAATGTCTCTTTGACAAGTTTTCATGAAGCAGCATCTTTGTCTTCATGAATCAGTAACTTTGTTTTCATGAATCAGTAACTTTTTCATGAATCAGCAACTTTTGTATCATTAATCAGCAACTTTGTTTTAATGAATCAGCAACTTTGTTTTCTTGAATCAGCAACTTTGTTTTCTTGAATCAGCAACTTTGTTTTCATGAAAGTGCATTATCTGTAAAATATCTTAAGGGGGTTTAAACTTTCTATTTTCTCTTGATTTGTGTCAGATTCATTAAAATGTGATCCAGATTTTCCTACTGAAGATTTTTCTTCCCATAATTCAAAGTGATCTTGAATTCTCAATGAACAATTCACTTTACAATGTGATGATGTCATTTGAAAATACATTTTACAATTTAGGATTCAAGATGAAGTAATACTTTTTGATTTGATGTGATTCAATTTGATTTGAAATGGTTTATTTCAAGCAATCAAGTAAAAAATATACAAAAAAAACATTACAATCTTCAGTTATACATTCATACAAAGACGTATCAAACTTAGAATAATTAGACATAAAATTAAATATTGCTTAAAGGGAGCAGAAGGAAGTGAACTTCTATAATCCACCCCTGTTCTACTGTAACCATGTTATTAATGATTGATTATTATCCAGTTCATCACTTTTATCAGACAGAATTAAGAATCCTTAAGTATCAATAAATCACATGACAAAGATGAATTCCTTAATTATATAAAAAATAAGTATTTTAGAAATCAACATCAGTTCAGTTATCTACAAAATATGCAGATTATGTTCATTAGAAAAAGAATGAATGTGATTAAAAAATAATACTATAACAGTAAAATTAACATAACGCTGTTTCAGAAATCCTCATAGCAAAAATTGATATCGACAATCAAAAGTTAAAAATATGTGCAAATTATGTTTCTTTATGAAAAAAATCCTGAATCAATTTTTGGAGAGAGTAGAGTAAAATCACTAGAAATAAATCAATTTAACCATCTTCAATAATTGACAGAGAATTATTTTTATCTTTTTTTTTCTTTTTAATTTTTCTTTATTAAAAGGTAAAGCTGTGAAATAAATTAAATTTAAAAAAGGGACAACATTCTGTTGACAGTCCAAAAAAAAGACTTTTCTTGAATCAAAGCTTTAAATGAAAGTAAAACCTATTGGAATTTAAACTTTTACTTTTTTGTTCCACAATTCAGATGAAAATCAATTAACTGTCAGTTCCATTTCATATTAAAGTTGTATTAAATCTACTGCATCTTCATTCAACTTCATTTTTTGTATCAATATACAAAAGAAATTGCTAAACAGCCCCCCCCCCCTATGCATAATTCATTTTTATTTCCAGGTGGTCATGATTTTTCATCCAAAATCTCTCCTGAAAATGTCATCTGTCAGTGTCTCATCAGGGCGGGTCCCACCTGACTGAATGGACCAAGTTCCTGGACCTCCAGCTGCATCACTGCTCCTGAACACACTTTTCTGTCTCGTTGCAGGTTGAAGGACTGCAGTTTGTCAGATATAAACTGTGAAGCTCTGGTCTCAGCTCTGAAGCAAAACCCGTCCAATCTGACAGAACTGGACCTGAGTAAGAACCAGAACCTGCAGGATCCAGGAGTTGTTCATCTGTGTGGTTTTCTGGAGAGTCCAGACTGCAGACTGCAGACTCTGAGGTCAGACTCCATGTTTCAGTTGTGTTCACATCAATATGATGAGTCCAGATGACTGACTGATGACATGACTACAGAGTGATGACTGACCCCCCCATTCCCACCTTACCGTATGCTGCTGCTGAGACTCTGAGGCTCCTTTTTCTCTTTTTTCAGAGGTTCTCATGTAGATCTAGTCTGACAATAAGCCTGTCCACAGAGGAATGTTTTCAGTCTAACTTTGAATGTAGAAACTGAGTCGGCCTCTCTTCCATGAGCTGGGAGTTTATTCCAGAAAACAGGGGCTTGGTGGCTGAACGCGCCACCTTCAACTTTTTGTAATAGTAAAACCTGTCCAACACAAAAGGCCTTCAGTTCTCATCTGTTTGCTCATTGATGGATGGAACAAGTTTGAAAAAAAGCAAATTAAATTTCTTTTTTTTTCTTTCTAACTTGTCCTGTTCAACAGCTGGGCAGACAGATGAGAGCTGAAGGCCTCTTGTGTTGGACATATTTTACTTTAACAACAGGGGTTATTAATCATCAGACACACCAAAGGAATGTCTGAATATACCCCTTTTGGAATTGAGGCCAAACTTTATTAATGTCAATCATAATTGAAAATCTTTGGTGTTGGACCGGACGGAAAAGGAAAGAAGAGAAGAAGAGAGAGGGATGCTAGAGAGGGGTGGGAGGGTTGGAGGGTGGTAATAGGAGGGGGGGATAGGAGGATGATAATAGGAGAGGGGGGACAAAACCACAAAGCAGCCCTAAGCAACACGTTTACTGGATGTTTTTCATTACGGTAGGGTTCAAATATAATACAAATCTCAAGGGGCGGAGCCTGTCCACACACACACACTTATACTATTATAAACACACCTCTTCGCTGCAAAAATGTCCACATGTCAACATGTACACAATACAGAAAATGTTCACACACGCACACTCATGCCTTTTAACCAACTGCTGTGAAACATTTCATTCATTCAATCATGCAAACCATTAGTGTAAAGGTGAGCTAACACCTGTGATCAGATGAGTGTTTATGTTCTTCTAAAATGGATGTTGGAATGTGAAAAGAAGGAGGGAGAGTGCCCAGCCATCCCCACACCAAGATCCCCGCCGCGGCAGCAGCGGCAGCCAGAACCCCCAACGCCACACGGCAGCAGGCAGAGAACAACCACCCCCGGGCAACCACATCCGCCACCCAGGCCAGGGCCAGCAGGACCGCCACGACGCCCCCAGAGCCAGCGAGCAGGGAGGCATGGGGGGAAAGAGAGCGCCGCCCCAGCCCAACCAGGGGAGCAGCCCCCCCCGCCGCACCTGGAGGGCCCAACGCAGGGCCCCACCCGAGAAGGGCGCCCACAACCCCAGACAAGCACCCCATCACCACCCATGAGTTCCAGGCATCCCCCCGCCCCAACCCCAGGTACGAGCCAGGACCCTCCAAGGGAGACCCGCTCCGCGCTCCAAGCAGCCACCCACCCGGCCCACGGTTGGTCCAGGAAGGAGCAAGGCAGGGGACAGACAGCCCCGCCCAGGAGGGGGGCACCCGGGGAAAGGGGGGGCCCACAAGGGGTGTAGTAATGGCTCAGGTGTAATGTGAACACCCCCCCCCCCCGCGCAGAGAGAGCACCGCCGGGCCCAGAAAACCGGCACCCAGGGGACACGGCCGCCGTTGCCCAGGGGCCCAGCACCCCCCACCAGGGATGGGGTAGGGGACAGGTGGACATAATTCCCACCTTCCTTGCTAAATGTGTGTGCGTGTGTGTGTTTGTGAAGGTGTGTGTACGTGTGCATGTGTGTGTGTTTGTGTTTGAATGTATATTTTGAGGAATAAAAAAGGTGTGTGTACTAAGGGGGTGCAGTTAAAATTGGTGGGTAGGGCACAGAGGGAACATTTCCTGATTACTCACAGTAATGTCCCCTCACCCTCCCCATCAAGGGTCCCTAAGGGTCTAAGGTGCAGTTAAAATTGGCCGGTAGGGTGCTAGGAGGACGGTAACACTTTATATTAAGATTCCTTAACAAGCTTTGTTAACACATAAACAAGCATTATAAATGAATTTATAGGGTGTTTGTAAGACATTTATTAGTACAATAAGTCTAATAAGGTTTATTAAATTACTTAGTTAACACATTTACAAGCATTATTATTAGGATGTTTTCAAGATGCTAATGATGCATTTACTGATATTATAGGTGCCTAACAAATGT
>CM074505.1:16881333-16897524 GCA_037389245.1 Oryzias sinensis | reverse complement strand
CACCCCCTAAGTCATGGAGTTAGCTATGGGAGACCAGAGAGACTGAAGTTACTTGAACCTTGGGCTGACATTTTTTCCAAGCTGATATGATCAAGCAGCAGATTTCTGTGTTGACTTATATTTATATTTTTGTTGTTTTTCCAATTCATTAAAATAGTTTTTTTTAGCAATACAAAGAGCCTAATCCTCCTTCTACATCGATGGCACTCGTGTCACCAAGCACACAAAGTGACGGTGAAGCAGCGATTGAAACTTTAAGCCAGACTGATAGATCGGCACATACCTGCTGCCAGAGAGCATGGACAGGCGTGAAGAACCATAGTGCGTGCATGTAACTGACGGGTTGATTACTGTCACAGTGCTGACAAATGTCTGAGTTGCTGAGACCCATCTTGAACATCCTCTGTCCAGTGTAGTAAATTCTGTGAAGAGTTTTGAAGTGGATTAGCTGCAGATTTGGACTTTTTGTCAGTGTAAAGGTGTTTAGACAAAGTTCTGACCAGAAGCTTCCATCTGTGCTGATGCTCAAATCCGCATCCCATTTTGTTGTCGGAAGTGAAATATTGTTATCTAAATTACATAAAAGTTTGTATATTTTGGAGAGAGTTTTATTCATTGAGAAATTAATCAGAGTGGTAACTACATCTGGTGGTTTTAAATCGTTGTCTCTGTATTTAAACTTTTTAGTAATAATTGATTTAAGTTGCTGATATTCCAAGAAGTTATTTATTCCATGTTTGTCTTGAAGTTCCTGGGGAGTTATGAATCTTCTATCAATAATTATGTGCTCTAGTTGTTTTATGCCCCCTGCTTGCCAAGCTGGGAAGTGGATTCTTTTGTTTATGAGGATGTCTGGGTTGTTCCAGATGGGTGTCATTTTGCATGGTTGAATTGATGATTTTGATATTTTGAGAAATTCCCACCAGGCTGTTAAAGTGGCATTTATATTAGTACTTTTGAAACAATCCTGTTTTTTGACTGTTTGGCTAATAAATGGTAGATCTGACAGGTTGATCTTTCCACATAACGCCTGTTCCAAGTCTAACCATGAGTTGGTTTCTGGATTATCTTTTAACCATTTTAAGATGTATTGTAATCTATTTGCAAGAAAATAATTGTGGAAGTTAGGTAATTCTAATCCTCCACAGCTTTTTGCAGATTTTAAAGTTTTTAGACTGATTTTTGCAGGTTTATTGTTCCATAAAAAGCTTGATATGGATGAGTCTAATGTTTTGAACCATTTTAATGGCGGTTGAGTGGGAATCATTGAGAATAGATAATTAACTTTGGCTGCAGACATTTTTTACCGTTTGAAAAAGTTCTCATCTGCTCCAAAACAGCCACCAAAGTGTATTTTGGAGATGTAGCTTCCAGCCTTAAAGGAGGTGGCGCTTTCATGGTGTGGACTTTCCACTCTGGGATCTGTTTGTTACCAAAAAGCATGTCAAAGCCATGAGGACTTTACTGAACTTCCAGTCCCACACAGACACATGAGTTGGTTTGGTTCTCCTTTGTTCTGCAGCAGAGACGTTTTCCTAACCTTGTTGATGACTAAAGTTCTACTGGTATTTTTCCTCTCCCAAACAGAACCATAGAAACTGGAATTTATTCTAGAAGCATCTTAAATTCAGGGAGAGCCAAGGTGAACACAACAAACAGAACACACCTCTAGTAAACGTAGAAAACAAACTTCCCTCCCTTTCTCTCTCTTCCAAATAAGCCCATGAGTCCAGCCTGATGTCACCACTGTTAGACTGCAGACTGGGGCTGCTATGCTGGTCCAACTATTCTATCTGATCCTCAATCATCAATACAACCACTGGCACCTGGTCAGGGGCGTGTCCAACCTGAGAGGTAACCATCAGTGACAATCCCCTTCACGTTGTAGCAGTGTTTCCAGCTAGAGCTAGGGCCTCCATCCACATCAGTTTAGAGAAACCGTCCAGGTTTACTTTGAACCAAGAGGAAACTTTTTTATTTAAAATGGAAACTAACTGGAGCCAGGTTAGTTTACCAGCTATTTACTAGTTGTTGTTACAAATTCATATCAGAGTTTATTTGCAGGAAATGACCAAACTTCACAATTTGACCCTGTGAAGAATAGTTAGAAACTGCCTTTAACTGTTATTACACTAATGGTTTAAACTTAATTCACTAAGCATGTATTGTCATCTCAAAATTATATTACATTTGAAGAAAGTACAGCCAAACTATTGTTTTCACAGTTTATTCTCATCCTCCCTTTTTTCTGTGCATATGTGATCTGCTGAGCAGGCCTCAGACTTATCTTCACTTTAGCCTTGGAGCTTCTCTCCAGCAGTAACCTGTGGGTGTGATTTTCACATGAGGTCCATCGGACGATCTTCTGAATATGCAAATGCAGGGTTTTTATACCAAAGCCCATCCCTGAGCTCGTGGGTTCGGACTTTGAATGCACCATGTTCATCTGTCTGTCCCCTTCGTGTTTGTGCGAAGTAAAACCTCCACAAAAGCTAAGTTTTGTCTCTGAGTCATTATTCATTATTTCTGTGTGTAAGAAACTGACGGGGTTACGAACTAAAATTTAATACAGTCCTTTCTAGAAAATCCAGTTTCTTCACAGACCCCATAGTAACGTTTCAGAAGTTAGAAATAGATGAAGTGCAGTTCTCCATCAGTCCACTGGGGGAGCTGCAGCACCATAACTGAGAGACAGTGGAGCTGTTCTCAGACTGCAGCTCTGACACTCATCTCCACTTCCTCTGATTCCTCCATCACTCTGCTCTCCACCTTCCAGGAACACCGTCCAGTCACCACATCTCTGCAGACCAGCTGCTGCTGCTGCTACTCTCTGCTCCTCCAGGAGCAACATCTGTCTGACTTCCAGCTGCAGAGAGAAAGTAGAGAGACAGAGATGAAGGAGTGCCTCCTGATCCTGGTCTGTCAATCAGTGATGCAGCACAGCAGCAGAAAGAGCAGCAGGAGCTTCAGTCCTGTTCAGAGCAGCAGCTTCCTGTCATCTTCACCTGTTGGAGCTTCTGCTGCTCTGGTTGGCTGACTGTTGTCCTGAAGCCTGTCATCATTCTCCTCAGAGCTTCACTGAGAAGCTGCAGCTTCACAGGAAACTCTGCATCTTTGCTCTAAGACTAACTTTAGGACCAAACATCTGGAAGCAGCTGGACTGACTCCAACCCTCTACTTACCTCAGAGTCTGCAGTTTGGAGTTTGGACTCTCCACCAGATCTTGGAGCTGCTGAACATCTGAAGACTGAAGGTTGTTGAACATCAGGTCCAGTTCTGTCAGGTGGGACGGGTTGGACTTCAGAGCTGAGACCAGAGCATCACAGCTGGTCTTTGACAAACCGCACCACCTCAACCTGAATGCAGAAGAAAGAGTTAAGTTTAAAGACAAAGTTCCTGTTTTTCATCCTTCACTCCTTCTAAAGAGTTCAGATCTGAAGAAGATCAGAAGGTTTAGAAAAAGTCCAAAGATGTGAAGCAACAGCAGCAGATCAGAAGAGTCCAGCAGAAGCAGAGAAGAAGAACATTCAGGAACATTCAGGACAACATGTAGCTGCTTCAGGAAAGAAGTCCAGATGTGTGAAAGTCAAACATCAGCCTGTGGCTGCATCCAAAGCAACTGATGTTTCTGCAGCAACAGCAGAAAAAGTCCACTTCCTCTTTCTGCTCAGCTCTTCTCCAAACAGCACTGAATCATGGAAGAATTTCAGCAGCAGTATGCTGGAAAGTCTTCCTCCCAGTTTTCAGGAGATGATCTTCCAGTCCTTCTCTGCTGCAGCCCTTCAAGCGGAGACTTTCAGCTCCAACAGATTAAAGCAGAGAGAAGAAGGAAGTGATGAGGAAGAGTCAGCAGCAAATGTTGGACATTGATCCCTGATCCATGACTTCAGCTCTGAATGAAGAGTCAGAAGCTGCTGGGAGCTTTGATGGATGATGTGATGATGTTTGTGGATGAAAAGGTGAGGATGTTTGTGGAGGATGTGTCTGTCAGAGCAGCATCCAGCTGCAGCAGGACTCTGTCACCCTATCCCTTTGGACTCTCAGCTGCATCTGCTGAAACACAGCAGGACTCAGAGTGCATGTGAGCGTGCACGTGAGGCTGCTGCTTCTGCACGCGCTTTAACGGAGTCTCTTGGACCAAAGACAGAGCAGAGCTGATGAGCCTCATGTCTGCAGTTCAGTCCTAACACAACTTTGTCATCATATTGATGTGAACACAACTGAAACATGGTGTCTGACCTCAGAGTCTGCAGTCTGCAGTCTGGACTCTCCAGAAAACCACACAGATGAAGAACTCCTGGATCCTGCAGGTTGTTCCAGCTCAGGTCCAGTTCTGTCAGATTGGACGGGTTTTTCTTCAGAATTGAGACCAGAACTTCACAGCTGATCTCTGACAAACTGCAGTCCCTCAACCTGCAATGAGACAGAAAAGTGTGTTCAGGAGCAGTGATGCAGCTGGACGTCCAGGAACTTGGTCCATTCAGTCAGGTGGGACCCGCCCTGATGAGACACTGACAGATCACATTTTCAGGAGAGATTTTGGATGAAAAATCATGAAGACCTGGAAATGAAAATGAATTATGCATGAGGGGGGGGGCTGTTTAGCAATTTCTTTATGACTTTGATCCAAAAATATGAACATGAGTGAAAATGTAGTAGATTTAATAAAATTTTAATATAAAAAAGAAGTTAGAGTTAAAACATATTTTCATCTGAATTATGGACCAAAAATAACACAACAGTTTAAAATCCAATAATTTTACTTTAATTTAAAGCATTGATTTCTAAAATGTCAGATTAAATAGTATTTCTTCATCTTGAATCCTAAATTGTCAAATACATTTTTAAATGACATCACATTGTAAAGTGAATTGTTCATTGAGAATTGAAGATTCCTGTTAGGTACCGGGGCAAGGGCGGTTTGTTTTGTTTCAGTTCACTTCCGGTTTTATTTTGACATTTCCGGTTACTGGTTCTTCAACACACTTGTTGTCTTTACGTTCATTCATTGTTCGCACCTGGTTACGCACCTATTTCCTATTCACTGTTGTGTATGTGTGTATATATGCTGTGTGTTGTCCGGCACTTATCGCCGGATCGTTTTGATTACTACTTCGAGTTCGAGTTTGATTAGAATTAAATCTTCGGTAAACCTACCTTCTGGCGTCCTGCGCTTCTGTCCAAACATCCACCCTGACATTACGATCCGGCCATCATGGACGCAGCGGACGCAAATCCTCCCCGAGCGGATCTCGGCAACCCGGAGTGGGTCATCCGCCAGCAGGATAAGCAGCTTGGTTTCCTGCGTAGAGGCATGCTGGAGATGGCTGATGTCCAGGAGCGACAGCTGACGGAACTCTGCAGCCGCATCGATCGCCTAGCCGAGCAGGTTCAGCAGCCTTCACCATCCCACTCGCTTTTTTCTTCCTCCTCCTCATCGGCTCCGATGTCGTCGGTCCAAACTACTCAGGCTCCCGCTGTGCAGCTTGCCCGACCAGAGAGGTTTTCCGGTGGCTCTGAGGGATTGCAGAGCTTTCATCACGCAATGCAAGCTGCATTTTGAACTGCACGCCTCTGCCTTTCCGACGGATCGATCCAAAGTGGCCTTCGTGATCTCGCACCTCACGGACAGAGCAGCAGCGTGGGCCACAGCGGAATGGCAACGAGGAGCCCCCACCTGCGTTTCTCTTTCTGCCTTCCTGGAGGCTTTTACCCAGGTGTTCCAGCACACGAAGCCAGGGAGAGAGGCGGCCCGAGTGCTTATGCAGCTGAGACAGGGGTCTCGGCGGGTGGCGGATTACGCCATCGAATTCCGGACTCTCGGTTCTGAGAGCGAGTGGAACCCCGCTGCTCTTACGGACGCCTTCCTGGAGGGTCTTTCCGAGGAAATTTGAGGACCCCCTTGAAAACGAGATGACACATGTCAAGGGGCTTATCCTTTAAACAAATAAATTGAAATTGAAATTGAAATGAAGGACCATCTCGCGCCACTGGACATTCCATCGTCCTCGGAACCTCTGATAGCCCTCGCTATCAGAATCGACAACCGCCTGCAGGATTGCAGACGGGGACGGCGGACTGTGTCCCTGTTCCGCAGAACGTACCGAGGACATGATCATCATGAGTTCACCTGGTTTTATTTGTTTAAATCTTCTCTTAGTCCTATTGTTTTGGGATTCTCCTGGCTCTTGAAACATAACCCCGTCATCGACTGGCTCACCAATCGCATCACTCGTTGGAGTGACTTTTGTCATGAAACCTGTTTGCGCTTGGCTCGGCATCCGGGAGTTGACCCCGCAGTCCCAGTTGGGCAGCCGTCCTCACCTGACCTGTCTATGGTGCCCCCCGAATATCATGACCTGGGAGAAGTTTTTTCTAAGGATCAGGCTCTCTCGCTCCCGCCTTACAGGCCCTACGACTGTGCCATTGAGTTACAGCCCGGAGCTGCGCTCCCTAAGAGTCATCTCTATAGCCTGTCGAACCCGGAGAGGGAGTCCATGGAGCGGTACGTGGCTGATTCCCTCAGGTCGGGCCTGATCAGACCGTCCTCCTCGCCTGTGGGGGCGGGTTTGTTTTTTGTGGGGAAGAAGGATGGTTCCTTATGACCCTGCATTGACTATCGGGGTTTGAACACCATTACGATCAAGAATCGTTATCCTCTCCCCCTAATGTACTCTGCTTTTGAGTCACTGCAGGAGGCCAGGGTATTCACCAAGCTGGACTTACGGAACGCCTATCACTTGGTGCGTATCAGGGAAGGTGACGAGTGGAAGACCCCCTTCAACACCCCACTTGGACACTATGAGTACTTGGTGATGCCCTTTGGTCTGTCCAACGCCCCTGCCAACGACGTGCTCCGGGACTTCATTCATTGTTTTGTGTTTGTATACTTGGATGATATTCTAATTTTTTCTAAGGACCCCAGTGAACATAGGCGCATGTTCGTCTGGTTCTCCAGCGGCTGCTGGAGAACAAACTGTTAAGGCTGAAAAAATGTGAATTTCACTCCTCTTGTTTTTCTTTTTTGGGGTTTGTCATCGAGGGAGGGGAAGTGCGACCCAATCCTGCCAAGGTAACGGCGGTTGTGGATTGGCCCACCCCTACTAACCGAAAACAACTACAGCGGTTTTTAGGGTTTGCTAATTTCCTGCGACGATTTATCCGCAACTTTAGTTCTGTTGCTGCACCTCTCACGAGTTTGACCTCAACTTTCTCTGTGTTTCAGTGGACAGAGGATGCGGAGGTGGCCTTTGTTAAACTTAAACATTTGTTCACCACCGCGCCTGTCCTGGTCCAACCCGATCCCTCCAACCAGTTTATTGTAGAGGTTGACGCTTCTGATATTGGGGTAGGGGCCGTGTTGTCTCAGCGGTCTAGCACAGACCTTTCCAAAGGTGAGCAAATACAGCATCTGTTACTGGACTCAAACCTGGACTTTCTCTGTTTATCTGAATCCTGGCTCAATCAGAATTCCCCATCAGCAGCTCTGAATATTCCTGGTTATAACATCTACAGAAAAGACAGGGAGGGATCTAAAAAGGGGGGTGGAGTCTTGATTTACATAAAAAGCACATTGCAGTGCCACAAAATTCAATGGTCAAACCATGTTCAGTTGGAATGTTTGGGGCTCACAATCTCCCTTTCACCACAAATGTCATTTATCCTTGTTGTTATCTACAGACCTCCATCTGCAGATAACAGATTTTATGAACACTTTGAGAAGTTGTTAAAAGAAAGCAACTGTGACAAAGAAATTATTATCATGGGTGATTTCAACATTGACTGGGAGGACAAATCCTCAAGGAAAAAACTCAAGCAAATCACTGACAGGTTTAATTTAACACAAGTCATCCGTGGCCCAACAAGAATAACTAAATCTACCATGACGCAAATTGATCTCATATTTACCAACAGACCAGAAAGAATTGCAAAATCATTTAACATGTTAACCGGTTTATCAGACCACAATTTAACTCTCCTCTCTAGAAAACTCACTAAAAAGCGTTTCCATTCTTGTGCTGGAGTCAAAGAAATTATTACAATACCTAAAAATAAATATCAAAACTTTGTAGATGAAGCCAATCAAATTCAGTGGGACAACATTTTACCATCAGTTGACACTGAAAATGATGGCAAACTATTCCTTAAAACACTTGAGAGAACAATTACTGAATTCACACAAAAAATCAAGCAGAAACCATACAAAAACACTGTTCCATGGATGAACTCTGACATCATAAAACTCATGAAAGAACGAGACCAAGCCTTAAAAAAAGCAAATAAAACTAAATCAACCCATGACAGAGGTCTTTTTGCCATACTGAGAAATAAGGTGGTAAGATCATTAAGGAAAGCAAAAGCAGATTTCTTCCTCAAAATAATTGAAAAATCACATGGAAACTCTAAAATAATATGGAACCAGATAAGAAAAATGACAGGTGATCGCCCCAAAGAACAAAACATTCTAGAAATTAAAATAAACAGACAACTAACAAACAATGGTCAAGTCATAGCAGAGGCATTTAACCATTATTTCATTGATTCTGTGGCCAACATAGCGAGCTGTTTCACACCTGTGGAAACCTACAATCTTTCAATAGACGCAAGCCAACCAACATTTAGTTTCACAAACATCACAGAATCCGATGTATCACAGACCATCAATTTACTCAAACCATCCAGATGTAAAGACATATTTGGCTTGGACACAGTGATGCTCAAAGACCTCTGCTCATCACTGACACGCCCAATTACCAAAATTATCAATCTATCCCTCTCACAAAAAACATTCCCGAGCACTTGGAAACCAGCCATTGTCTCTCCCATTTTTAAGAGTGGAGACCTTCATTCCATGTCCAACTACAGACCCATTAGCATTCTTCCGACAGTGTCAAAAATTGCAGAAAAACTGGTAGCTAAACAAATTATAAACCACCTCGACACCACACTCTATTCTCTCCATCCTATGCAGTTTGGCTTTAGAGCCAATTACTCCACGGAGACCGCTACCTGTTTTTTCACTGAAAATATCAGGAATTTGCTGGACCGAGGGGGGGTTGTAGGTGCTGTTTTCCTGGATCTCAAGAAGGCTTTTGACACCGTTAATCACAAAATCTTACTGTCAAAATTATGCAATTTTAACTTTTCTTCTGATGCACTGCAATGGATTGACTCTTACCTCACTGACCGCTCCCAACTTGTCAAAGTCCAGTCATTTAAATCTGCAGCTCTCAGTCTGCCAACTGGTATTCCACAAGGATCAATTTTGGGACCTTTGCTATTTTCATTGTACATTAATGACCTTCCATCCAGTTGTCCTGATGTTTCTGTGCAGATGTATGCTGATGACACTGTAATATATGCTCATGGCAGTAATTCCTCTCAGGTGTCTGAGAAGCTCACCAATGCCATGGTTAGCATCACAGCTTGGTTGAAATATTCTTGTTTGCAGCTAAACACATCTAAAACTGTTGCAATGTTTTTCACCAAGTCCAATAATAATCTCACTGCTGAACCAGATGTTTTTGTTTCAGGAGAAAGGCTACAGATTGTATCAGAATATAAATATCTGGGTGTCCTACTGGATTCAAAGCTGTCTTTCAAATCACACATCAAAAGAGTCTGCAACAGAATCAAATTCAACCTCAGTAATTTTAGACACATTCGCCACCAGATGTCCACACAGTCAGCAAAAATGTACATGCACTCTATGATCTTCTCTCATATCACCTACTGTTTGCCTGTCTGGTCACAGGCTTGCAATACATCTTTAAAACCTGTCCAAACATTATACAAACAAACTGTTAAAACCTTGGATAAAAAACCCAACATATTTCACCATTGTACAATATTACAAAAACATGGTTTACTGAGTTGGGAAAACATGGTCACATTTTCAAATCTCTGTCTCATGTACAAAATCCTTCATGGCTTATCATCCCCTCCTCTTCACCAGTTTGTTAACATCCGGACAGCAGATCACAGCAGAACTCGGAGTGCAGTCAGAGGAGACTGTATCATTCCCTTCAGAAAAAGCGTTTTTGGTCAGACTGCTTTTTCTGTTAGAGCTGCTACTGAGTGGAACTTCACACCTGTTACTGTCAGAAATCAAAACACATATCATTTATTCAAGACACAATTAAAGAAATGGCTCATTGACAATCAGAGCTGTCAACACTGAGTACATTTCCTCGCTACTGTCATGTCTTTTATGTGCACATATGTTCTTACATTTTTCTGATTTTGGATTGTTTTATCACTAATTTGATTTTAGGTTAACTGCTTATTTTATTGAATGCATTGTTTAATATATATATGTAATGTTATGTAAATATGTAATTTTACTTTGATCTTTTAGGGTGATTTTTAACATCTTCCCAGGGACTGCAGATGAAAAATAGCCCTTTGGCTAACTCTGGCATATTGACAGAAATGTTTATTAATATGCGCTGTCCCCCTATTCAAATAAAATGAATCTACAGATGGAAAACTCCATCCGTGCGCTTTTTTTTCTTGGCGGCTTAACCCAGCTGAGGCTAAGTATGATGTAGGGGACAAGGAACTCCTGGCCATTAAATTAGCCCTGGGGGAATGGAGACACTGGTTGGAGGGGGCTACTCAGCCGTTTGTGGTCTGGACCGATCACAAGAACCTCTCTTATATACGGACCGCCAAACGGTTGAACCCCAGGCAGGCAAGGTGGTTGTTGTTCTTTACTCGGTTTGATTTTGTTGTGTCTTACCGCCCTGGCTCCAAAAATGTTAAACCTGAGGCCCTCTCTCGGCAGCAGGAATTAGTCCTAAGAGATCAGCAGCCCACTACAGTCATACCAACATCCTGTGTTTTGGGCGCCCTCTCTTGGCGGCTGGAGAGGGACATCAAGGCTGCTCAGACTCAGGAGCCGGACCCAGGTGGGGGTCCACCCGATAGACTGTTCGTCCCCAGGATCTGTCGGAGCCAGGTTCTTCTGTGGGCCCATGCTACACGTCTCACCTGTCACCCCGGGGTCCGCAGAACCATTTCCTTCCTGCGCAGACGGTTCTGGTGGCCCAGTCTAGCTCAAGACACCCGGGAGTTTGTTTCTGCTTGCTCGATATGTGCACAGAACAAGACCAGCAACCAACCACCGGCTGGGCTCCTACACCCCTTACCTGTCCCGAGCAATCCTTGGTCCCATGTGGCTTTGGACTTCGTCACCGGCCTGCCATCCTCAGCTGGTAGGACTGTGATAATGACTGTGGTGGACCGGTTTTCGAAGACAGCCCACTTTGTGGCCCTGCAGAAGCTGCCTTCGGCCGTGGAGACCGCCAAGCTCGTCACGGAACACATCTTCAGACTGCATGGCATTCCTGTGGACCTGGTCTCAGACAGAGGACCACAGTTCGTCTCCCAGGTGTGGAAGTCTTTTTGTGCATCTTTTGGTGCAACTGCCACTCCTCAGGGTTCCATCCTCAGTCTAACGGGCAGGCAGAGAGGACAAACCAGGACCTCGAAGCAGCCCTCCGTTGCGTTTGCTCTCGCCACCAGACCTCCTGGAGCTCCATGCTGCCCTGGGTTAAGTATGCCCACAATTCCATGACCTCATCTGCATCTGGAATGTCTTCCTTTGAGTGCTCCCTGGGCTACCAACCCCCCTTGTTTCCAGAGCAGGAGAAGGAGGTGGCGGTGTCATCCGTCCAACACCTGTACCGCGGCTGCAGGCGGGTCTGGAGAGAGGCACGCACCGCTCTCTTCCGCTCATCTGCTACCAACAAGAGACTGGCTGACCGGCATCATCGCCCGGCGCCTGCCTACGTGCCAGGTCAGTCAGTCCTCTCTACCAAGCACATCAAGTTGCGGACAGAGTCGAAGAAGCTCTCACCCAGGTACATTGGACCCTTCGAGGTGGTGAGGGTGATTAACCCCGTAGCGGTCCAGCTGCGCCTGCCAAGAACTATGCGCATCCATCCAGTCTTCCACGTATCCCAGCTGAAGCCCCACATCACGAGCCCCCTTCAACCATCACCATCTCCGCCCCCACCACCTTGCATCATTGACAGTGAGCCGGCGTGGACCATTCGGCGCATTATGGACGTTAGGCGGCGGGGACGGGGCTTTCAGTACTTGTGGACTGGAGGGGTTATGGACCCAAGGAGAAGTCGTGGGAACCATCGTCCAGGATTCTGGACAAGAACATACTCCGGGAGTTTCACCAGCGCCACCCTCTCAAGCCCGGTGGTGCGCCCAGAGGCGCCCCTTGAGGGAGGGGTACTGTTAGGTAACGGGGCCAGGGAAGTTTGTTTTGTTTCCGGCCACTACCAGTTTTATTATGACATTTCCGGTTACTGGTTCCTCATCACACTCTTTACGTTCATTCATTGCTCGCACCTGGTTACACACCTGTTTCCCATTCACTGTTGTGTACGTGTGTATATATGCTGTGTGCTGTCCGGCACTTATCACCGGATCGTTTTGATTACTACTTCGAGTTCGAGTTTGATTAGAATTGAATCTTTGGTAAACCTACCTTCTGGCATCCTGCGCTTGTGTCCAAACATCCACCGTGACAATTCCTTTGTTTTATGTTCAACTCCATTCACTCGGACTCCTTTAATTTCAGGTTTTTCATGAATTGCCTGTTCCAGACGCTCAATAAAAAGAGTTAAAAGAGCCAGAGAGAGTCCACAACCCTGCCTAGCAGGTCTTTCCACTGCACCGGTCGTGGAGCAGCAGTACGATGGTCGAACCCCTGAACATAGGATTGCAGGGTTTGATTCCCGCCTTGCATGCCCATGTGTTGAAGGGTCCTTGGGCAAGACACTGAACCCCACCTTGGCTCTGGTGGGAGGTTGACGCCAGTGTTCGCTAGCAGAGCGTGTGACTGGATGAATGGGATTGTGACTGTAAAGTGCTTTGGGCCTTGAAGAAGGTAGAAAAGCGCTCTAAGTATACGCCTTTTAAAAATATAAATGTTCCTCTTTATTTTAATTCTAGCAGTTGGTTGTGAATATGTTGTTTATATTATTTTACTGATTTGTTATTAAATCCCATTTTCTGAGACAAAGACTAAAAAAATTCCAATAGACACAGTCGAAGTTTTTTTTTCCATCTATACTTAAGAGAAATGTAATTCTATGTTCTCTTTGGGCTCTTTCAGTTATATGCAAGGATCTCCTAATGTAATGCGTGTCTGGTGACTTATTTTATTTTTAATAAGGTGAGGAAGAAATGTGTTTATCCCATTACAACCTCTGTGGACAGGAATATTGTCAGACTAGATCTACATGAGAACCTCTGAAAATAGAGAAAAAGGAGCCTCAGAGTCTCAGCAGCAGCATACGGTAAGGTGGGAGTGGGGGGGTCAGTCATTACTCTGTATTCATGTCATCAGTCAGTCATCTGGACTCATCATATTGATGTGAACACAACTGAAACATGGAGTCTGACCTCAGAGTCTGCAGTCTGCAGTCTGGACTCTCCAGAAAACCACACAGATGAAGAACTCCTGGATCCTGCAGGTTCTGGTTCCAGCTCAGGTCCAGTTCTGTCAGATTGGACGGGTTTTTCTTCAGAGCTGAGACCAGAACTTCACAGCTGATCTCTGAAAAACTGCAGAACTGCAACCTGCAATGAGACAGAAAAGTGTGTTCAGGAGCAGTGATGCAGCTGGAGGTCCAGGAACTTGGTCCATTCAGTCAGGTGGGACCCGCCCTGATGATACACTGACAGATGACATTTTCAGGAGAGATTTTGGATGAAAAATCATGACCACCTGGAAATGAAAATGAATTATGCATGTTTTTTTTTTTTAGCAATTTCTCTTGTGATTTTTTCCAAAAACATGAAGGTGAATGAAAATGCAGTAGAATAATTATAACTTTAAAATGAAAATTCTCTGTGTGTAACGAACTTTTCCGGACTCTTTAATCATTATCCTCGGGGATTTTAATAAAGGGAATCTGAGCAAGGAGCTCGCTAGATTCAAACAGTTTGTCAAATGCCCAACAAGAGAGCAGAACACGTTGGATCACTGCTATACAACAGTCAGCGGGGCTTACAGAGCCGGGCCCGCGCGGCTCTGGGCTTCTCGGACCACGCCCTGATTCACCTCATCCCCGCATACAGACAAAAGCTGAAGCTCTCCAGACCAAAAGTGAGGACTTCCAAGATGTGGACCAGCGAGGCTGTGGAGGAGCTTCGCACGTGTCTGGACACAACGGACTGAGATGTGTTTAGAGCTGCCACAGACAGTTTGGATGATTACACAGACACTGTGACGTCATACATCCAGTATTTTGAGGACAGCATCATCCCAACAAAAACCAGGGTTACCTATAACAACGATAAACCCTGGTTCACACCCAGACTGAGACAGCTGAGGAAGGAGAAAGAAGCAGACTACAGAGCGAAAGACAAAGAGAGCTATAGGGCCGCTAAGTACCAGTTCTCAAAAGAGGTGGAACAGGCCCGGTACGAAACGCCTGGAAGACCAATTCTCTGTCAACGACGTCACCTCTGTTTGGAGAGGGCTTAGGCAAATCACGAACTACAAGCCCAGAGCCCAACATGCTGCTGACGACCTTCAACTGGCTGAGAGGCTTAACACCTTTAATGCCAGGTTTGAGCTCCCACACCCCTCCTCCTCCCCCCTCACTGAACAGGTTTCCTCAAAAACTTTGGTGTTACATTCCTCCCCCACCACTATCACTGAGGACAGTATGACCCCCCCCAGACCACATCTCCTCCACCACTGTCCTCTCAGTGACAGAAGAGGAGGTGCTTAAGCTTTTCCAGAAGCAAAACCCACGGAAGGCTCCGGGCCCGGATGGCATCTCCCCTGTCACCCTGAAACACTGCGCAGGTGAACTGGCAGTGGTCTTCACAGACATTTTCAACACCTCCCTGGAGTCCTGCCACGTCCCGGCCTGCTTCAAACTGTCCACCATCGTCCCTGTCCCCAAGAAGCCCTGCATAACTGGCCTCAACGACTACAGGCCTGTGGCAATTACGTCTGTAGTCATGAAGTCATTCGAGCGTCTGGTCCTCCCCCATCTCAAATCCATCACCTCCCCCCTCCTGGACATTCTGCAGTTCGCCTACAGAGCCAACAGGTCTGTAGACGACGCTGTTAACCTGGCCCTACACTTCATCCTGCAGCACCTGGACTCCCCGGGAACCTATGCTAGGATCCTGTTCGTGGACTTCAGCTCTGCGTTCAGTACCATCCTCCCCTCTCTGCTCCAGAAAAAGCTCCTCCAGCTCAATGTGCCTGACTCCACCTGCAGGTGGATCACTGACTTCCTAATGGACCGGAGGCAGTGTGTGCGGCTGGGGAAGAATGTCTCCACCACCCAATGCATCAGCACAGGAACTCCACAGGGCTGTGTACTTTCCCCTCTGCTCTTCTCCCTGTATACCAACTGCTGCACCTCCAGCCATGACTCTGTCAAACGGATCAAGTTTGCCGATGACACCACCCTCATCGGGCTCATCTCTAATGATGATGAGTCTGCCTACAGGAGGGAGGTGGACCGGCTGGGGTCGTGGTGCAGCATCAGCAACCTGGAGCTGAACACTCAGAAGACAGAGGAGATGATCATGACTTCAGGTTCCAGGTTACGGGCAGGGCGCGTGGCGTGCCTGTCTGCGGTTACAACTATCTTCAAATTACTTAAAAAGTTGATTTTCTCCAAAAAGAGAGCTTACCATGGCCCCTAGGAAGACCCAGGAATACGACGATCTCAAAAAGACTCAGGACGATATTCAGGCAATGCTGAGAAACTTTATGGATCAGGTGTAAGCTAAGCTAACGCCACTGATGGAAATGATGGAAGATTTCCGAAGATTTCGGGCTCAAAACGAGCAACGAGAAAACCGGGTCGACATTCTGGAGAAAAGACTGGACGATGTGGAACAGCGAATAAGGATGAATAATGTCATTCTCACTGGAGTACCAATCAAACCTTGAACGAAGCTGACACCAGGAGCAAGCACTGCTAATGCTAGCGCTAGCGTAGCTAGCAGTGAACCAGCGAGCGGTGTAGAGACTCTGGAACAGCAAATACAGCTCCTCCCCCTGCAAAAGAGTGCAGACGCTTTTTCCCCTGCTCCTGCCGCTTCCTGCTTTATTTGCTTTTTAATCATTTAATTAATCATTTTTAATTATTTTACCTCATCCACAAATCCTGGAATATCAGACTGGTCATCCTTTTT